>VYYJ01000641.1:0-49487 GCA_021029165.1 Cyphoderus albinus | reverse complement strand
TTAAATATCATTATTTTACCGTTGTCATATTTTGTAGATCACGACGTACTTTGCACAGTCATGCACGCGGCAAGAAGTTCAGAAATTTTACAAAATAAAATGTCCCTCTGTTCCACAAAGACAGTCATTAAATTATCGCGGTACAATTTTTATTCCCGAAAATCTCCCTCCGACAAACCTTGGAAATTGTCGAATCGTCCAGCCGAGATACAGTCTTCTGGTAACAATGAATGTATTTAAAACAAAATTCATAGTTCTTTCGAAAAATAATTATTGTACGAAATGAAATGAGGTTTGATGTTGTACCTTTAGCTCAAAATCAAAACAGGCATATTCGGTAAAACCTGCCTTTATTCTGTGCTGGAAGGTCGAGTTCCTATTACAATTGGCACACCGGAGCCACCCATCACATTTTCGCGACCAACTATCCTCAACTACCATTTGAGGCACAGTGTTGCCAATACTTACGCATCGAGTACCACGACCACCCCATCCCCTTACGATAGTACCTTCAATGGCAGCGACACATCCTCAAATACAATTTTATCCAGAAATCCGACGCGCTTCTGGAATATGTGTTCGTACCGAGACGACTACGATAGTGATCCACGTGAGACAAATTTTAATTTACGTAAACATGGCATTAATCCTTCTTCTAAAATGTTCGCTTCTTTTACTTTTCAGCTCCCTCATATGAAGACGCTTTGACACTTCCTCATCCTCCTGTAGAAAGCAGATCCCAGAAATATATGGTTTCAGCTTAACTGAAAAGGAGTTCATCCGCTGCCAATCTCAAGTTTGTATACTAAATGCTAAATCAATTTGTTGTATAGAGAGATGATCTCCTTATGTAAGATTCACATCCTGTCTGTCTGCTGAATAGTAACATTAAAAAGAAATTTTTGAATTCGTTAATTCTGACAATGAGCGAATAACCCCATGACCATGAATTTCAAGAAATGTGTACTAGATTATTTCACTAGTAGAGGCAGGTCTAAACAAAAAATATGAATATTAATTGCTTCTTGAACTGCATGCATGCTTGTTTCTACTCAAAAAAGGAGTGAAAAAAGTGGTAGCCACCAGTCATGAATTATTATTGTAAATGAATTAAATGTGGTTTAGAGTGCATGCTACCATTTATTCTGCATACTTGTCAGCTGAAATCTTTATTTCATTTTGAAAATTCATAAATGCATGTTTCATCGTTACATTATAAGGAGTTAATAGAAATGAATAACAATGCAGACACATCCAACAGGTTCTGTGTCTTTTACTTATTCGCGAAAATTTTACTCCTCTTTGTAAGCAACAATGTACAAATTTGTTTAAATAATGTGCCAGTAGTTTAATGAACCCTTTCTATATTGTACTGGTAGCAATGATCTTCTTCTCTTATAATTAAATATGCATTTCATTTTGAAATTTACTAGGCTTTCTTTTACTTGATTTGTGCTGGTGATGTCTGGCTGGTGACATTGGGCTATTGAATGAATATTGAACTCTCTGTAACACTCTGAATGAAGCAGTGTCTTTAGCACGGCAAGAAGATTCTGCATGACGCGCAGCATGAGTTATTACAAATAATTAGTTCAGTGTGTGCCAAATGCTTCACGACAAAAAATTTCTAACAAAACAAATGTATTCCACCTGCGCGTCTGAACACGGCAATAACCTCTTTTTGATCATGAATTACTTGCCGAAGGCTGAAGAAAACTGATCTAATCTTAATCTCATTTCACGGCTGGTTTTGTCGTGTTTAATTTACAAGCAATAGCTAATATAACATATAATGCAATGTAATCATCGCAGACACAATTTTAAAAAAAACTTTTTATTTGCAAGACAAAAGATTCTAATACAATTTTTACTGCATTGTATTTTGAAGGTGGGATGACAGATTAGTCGTTTATAATTAGATCAGAGTCTTCTTAAGGCTGTTTTGTTGTTCAAATTAAAATGTAAAGGACTTTTTCATTTTGCCAATTGACAATGCAATTCATATGCATATGCTTAAGCAAATTGTTTGAATATTGGCAGATCAAAGTTTCAGTAGGCTATTTATTGTAATAATTAATTTTGTGGTCCTCCGCTTGACAGCAATTACATTTTTGAATACAGCCTATCAGCAACCTAATTACCTTATATACTCGTGCCTGATATACGACATGGCTTTACTCTCAAACATGCATTAAAAGACGCGTAAATAAATGACCTGAACGGCAGATTGACAGTTAAAAAATGATTTTAAACTGGATGGAATGACACAACAACTATGCCAGATAGTTCAACAGATACTCTAGTGAACAGCTTTCAAATGTCATTTTGACTTTCAACAACAAATGCCTGCGATATAAAGGCAGCTATCAAAGAGCTTTAACCTTATTTGACGGATGTCTTCGATTTTCGATAAAAGTATTAGTATTCAGTACTGAGTTTTGCATATTTTAAATATAAATTTAATATACAAGATGCACGAAGCAATAATTTTTATTAATTCATTAATATATACGATATAATGATTAAACTCACCACGCATCCCGCTGAAACATCATCTGATTAAACTCACCATATAAAATTCTACAAAAATTGCATTACAAATTATCATTAAATAATTTTCAACTATTTTATCCTAACATTTTTCACTTCTGTTTAGATTTATTATAATTTCCATTTTTATTTATTTAATTCAGTTAATAATCAATACAATACTAAAATCATAGTGTTAGGTTGTAAATTTTAATGTTTTATCAAATAATAAATGAATGAAATGCAATTTATTGCGTAGACTTAATTAATGTGACATTTTCATGAGATTTGCTAAAACATTTGAAATTAGTAAGGTTAATATGTTTTGTAAAAACTTAACAAACTGTAATTGTAACAACTTTCAATAATTCTAAAATCTAGTAAGGTGGACACATCCTAGACAAGAGTAGCTTTCCTCCATTGCTTTTTTATTTACGGTGTTATAAATTTATAATGCTCACAACTAACTCATGGATGAAGACAGTTTTACATTTCTACCCTCGCTTAATTATTATTTCTCCTAATTTTTACATTTTTTACAATCAAGTGTTCAGAGTTCAATAGGTATAAAACCAAATACATAATTTACAACAACCGTTGCTTGAAACCGTGTTGTGTTATTAACATAAAAGTACCACATTGTGATGATTGGTGTTATTGGACGCTTAGGCTTTTCCTCTGGCGGTGGCCATCATTCCGAAGAAACCAAACACTGCGCTGATAATCTAAAACAAAATAAAACATTACTATAAAAAAATTACAATTTAATTAAGCTTAAATAGTAGAAAATAACAAAAACGTACCCCGAGGGCAAACCCTTCATTGATGAGAAATGCATGCTTTCCCACAGCTATTGGCTCCGCTTCCAACTGATTGACCAGAACACTAAGTGAGATAACCTCTCCATCAACTTCGATTTCTCCAAATGTTTCCTTCAAATTCTTTGCACACAACAACGATATTTGTCCCTAAAAAATACACAATTTACAAATATTATAGTAGTTTAAAGGAAATCAAATTTTGTGATTGAAAATGTTTTACAGTATAAAAAATTCTCACAAAATCGTTGATTTTGCAGCTTATTACATAAAACACTATTGCTTTAAGTGAAGTAATAACCATAGCCAAGTTCATTAAAGATATGTCTCATTTTCGATAGCTTCACCGATTAAATAGGTGAACATGAACAAATTCTCAACAATGACCACCCTAATTAAATTCCCGAATGCCTTGTTGTATCTCTTTCCAAGCCCTTTGATTTTCAAAATCCTTCGAACTTGAACTCGCGCTTCCTCCAAGGTTCTTGCATCAGGTGTGCAAATTCTTGCAAGGTCTTTTGCCTCAAGGAAAAAAGTAAAAGTATTGGACAGGAGAACATCTTGAATGATGAAGTTGTGCAAATTGCCACAAAAGGACAGAAAGATATTCGCTGTCCCGAAACTAACGTTTGTTGGTGAGCTAACAAATTTATCTCTTAATTCTTCATATTGTTTGTAGCCAGAGGGTGTCCACACGAAAAGAGCAATGGAGAACAGCCAAGCATGAAACTGCACCAGCCATTTATCCAGCGTCCATGTTTTGACACCTTCAATTCCTCCCCCACAGTCGGCAGCATACATCGCGGCACTTATAAGGGATGTTGCAAATAAACAGAATGTTGTAATTTTCACCTGAAACAAATCACGTAATTGTAAAGCAGATTTATGTAAAATTGATGAAAATATCATTATCAAATTTTAGTACCGTTCTTGGGGAGGCGAGTTGATCTTTATCATGTCGTTCACCTTCTAATTCTCGAACATAGGCCAGAAGGTCAGAAAATGGTCCATCATATATGAGAAACAGGATGTAAAAGCATCCTTCGACCAGAACCATTCCATCGAAACCAAAATCGATATAACCGGCGAGTGATTGCTCACTCAGAAACTTCATCAAAAAAAACTTGGCATCAGCGAAATAGTTCACGAAGGCGAGTAGGTTAAGAAGAACGTAGAAAGACTGAAAATAAAATCAATTTAAAATCAAGTATTGCAGAGTATGCATTGTGTTAAAAGTTGAATTTTAATGGTTGTGTAACTTACCATGGACAAGGTGGTTTTGAGACTGCTCCAAAACCCTACGTTTTCGCATTTCCATAACTTCATTTTTGGGTATCCATTAACAGGGACCAATCGCAGAGTGTGACCGCTACCAACATAGGATGCGCCATACGAGGCGACACTCTTTGCAGATTGTGGTCGGCCCACAGCTTCGTCTGCAATACCGTCGTTAATGTCGACATTTGGTTGTCGTTGAAGTCGACGTCGAAGTTCGATTGCTTCGTGAACTCTGTCTGCTAAAGCGTCGAGTTCCATTTTGATTTTTGCAGATGCTTTCCGGGTACACTTTCTTGCCGAGCGCAAAATTGCAACTGAATGCTTCCGCAAGGAAGCTTTCTTTTTTGGTAACGGCCAGTAATGGTGCAACCATGCTTAAATTGTCTTTGATAGTTTACGTGTCATTGTTTATACTCCAGAAAAACATTCGAACGTCTCTCACAGCCAAAGTAAAATTTGATTGACAGGTAATTGGACACATAACCGTAGGTGGGCTAAAGGGAAACGGGGTCCGGAATATCCACTTGAAAATGAAGTACTTAATATATAATAAGGTGTGACGGAACATACCTTTCGTGACAAGCTTGTATTAATACCAACGTACAAGGGGCAATTTTGCAATAACACTAAAACGAATTGTTAACAAAGCCTTGTATGCTATTTAATTGAAGTGATGTACAGGAGTGAACCAGTGCTTATTTATTTGATTTTATTTGATCTTTTTATTGGCTCAATTGGTTTATAATTATCACTACCAAATTGTGTCGTTTTCTGTAGTCGTGATTAGGATAATTGAAAGAACGATGCATGGTAAATTTTAAAATTGGAAACTGAAATTTATTTGAATCGAATTGTCCAGATTTAATTGCATTGTTAGATTATTGAGGTCCGACCAGCATATTGAGTCCAAAATGTCCGTTCCGCATGTATGAATTTATCATGATTAAGGTCCAGGCTTTTTAGTTGTCTGGTTTTTGCTGCGGCTTGAATAATTTCCGCTGACCTTTTGAGGAATAATTAAATTTATAATGACTATATTTAATCCCTCTTCTGCAAAAATTCCAAACGATGTTTTAAAAAGTATTTGTAATAAGTATTTTAAAAGAGGTACCTTGCTGGAGCACAGAACTAATAATAAAACCAAAGCAGTTACAAATCCTTTAAACAACATGGTTGTATTGTTTTCCCTTTCTTGCGTTTATCTGATTGTAGGTGCTGGAATGGATGTGCTTACCAAATTTGGAAGTCGTCTTTTAACAATCGAGTTGCTTCAATGAATTAACAGATTGTAGAAGTATGATTTAATTGAATTACGCAATTTGCTTTCTGATGCTTTCCGCAAGTCTATGAGTCATTTAATTACTTCAAGATCATTAATCACCCATAAAAATATTATTACTTAACATTATACTGGTACTTATTGTTATAACCATTTCTATGTGCGTGTGATGTGGTAAGTTAACAATTTATTATTATTACTTTAAAGAATCGGTAAACGCTACTTATACATCCTGTGGAAAGGTCTTACATTTACACTTCCGTGCATTAACTTTTTATCTCTGTTCAATAAATAAGTTTGCTAATTTATATTTTGTTATTACAAGCATAATGTCAATTTCAGCATGCAAGTACATTTCGACATAACCCGTGACTGTCAATATAATATAATATCGCTCATCATGAAATGCAGTTTTATGTTTTGCGAATTATTTTCCTTGTAGTTTTAAAGAATATATGTCTGTTTCGCCACTGTCACTGTTTACAGTATAGAAAAATGAATTGAAAACTTCACAGAACGTTTATGTTTTCTCCAGAGGATCGGTCCAAGTTTGATTATAAATAAATAATATATTCATACGAACACACCGAGTTGTATTGCAAATGATAATGCTTACGTGTTAAATGTAATTGATATCTTTTTAGGTTTTTAGGCGTGAGTCATTCTATTCTATTGACTTGAAAATTTGGTTGCAATATCAATAGCACCCCTTTCTCCCTGTCAGACACGTAAACTTCGTTCTTTGTTCGTTCTATCAAATGTTCACCCTAATTTGATAGTTTTTGTTCAGCATGACTTCACGAAGCTAGAATAATGTCGTTAATTACAAATCTTAATGATCTGTCTATGCCTGCATAATATTTATCAGTTGCCAGTTGCTAAAACATTAGGCTTATTATAATCAAGTTGACTGTTTAAGACAAATCAAATAAAAACATAAGATTCCAATAAAAATATATTTCACAGGTCGTTTAGAACAGGTTAATCGTTTATAATTAGATCAAATTCTTCTTAAGGCTGTTTTGTTGTTTAGACCCATACAATTAAAGGGTAAAGGAGTTTTTGATTTTGCCAATTGACAATGCAATTCTATGCATAATATGCTTAAGCTAATCGTTTCAATATTGAAAGATCAAAGTTTCAGTAGAATCTTTATTGTATTGTAATAATTAATTTTGCGGTCCTCTGCTTGACAGCAATTACATTTTTGAATACAGCCTATCAACAACCTTATTACTAATCAGGATGATTACCTTATATACTCGTGACTGATATGCGACATGGCTTTAAAAGATGCATTAAAAGACGCGTAAATAAATACCCTGAACGGCAGATTGACAGTTAAAAAATGATTTTAAACTGGATGGAATGACACAACAACTATGCCAGATAGTTCAACAGATAGTCTAGTGACCGGCTTTCAAATGTCATTTTGATTTTCGACAACAAAAAACTAGATACCCTGCAAATATGAAAGCTGCTATAAAAGAGCTCAAACACTCCCTTACTTGACGGATGTCTTCGATTTTCGATAAAATATTAAATTAGTATTCTGTTCTGAGTTTTGTATATGTAGCATTACAAATAATAAGGATATACATAAGAAAGTTTGAGTCAATGCTAATACTACGCAGCGGGTATTAACATCAGTTCATGATCAAATACAGTTTATAAATATAGTGCCCTATAGCCATAGGAAAAACGTGATGAGTGATGAGTTATTTTAAGCGGAGGCCCTACTTATCATCATCCATCATTTTTTTGGCAGTTATTTGCTATATGACGCATTTTAAAGAAAATTGTACCCAGGTGAATATGTTTTCGTACTTAGCTTGAACTAAAGTGGAATCAAGCTAAAAAAAAATAATAAAACTAGTTTATTGTTACTAAATTTTTACATAAATTGCTCAAATTTTTTTCGTCACTTTTGGGGACTCGACTGGTCCAATCTATTCCAGTTTATCATTCACCAGTTAGAATTAGATGAATGGAATTTTAAAGAATCTATGTCTAAGAATATATGTCAGCCAACAAGAAGAATTGTAATGTATTAAGTATTCTATTGTAATTGTAATGTGCGATGATTGTAACAGCGCAGTCCTTGAACGGGTATTGAAAGGCAAGGAAAAAGTGTAATCGTATTTCAGATTTAATTATATATGTAATCACCGCTGTTCAATGGCGATAAAAACTCAATTATTTTGCGTGGGTATATCGATGTTTGAAAGACAATGATTTCAATTGTACTGTAACAGTGATTGAGAGGAAATTATAATTTGAAAGAGAAATTACAAGTGCGAACAATGTGTCAGTGGTCAACAGGTCATTGTTTGGCCATTGCCACCCTTACCTTCACCTACAAATGATTCATAAACAAAGAGCTGTGGTGCGTGCAATTGCGGAAGGTGGGGCGATTTAAAGCATTGTTAAGTCGAGATTTAGAATCTTCATAAATTTGTCATACCTGCGGTGAGTGAGAGGGGTAGACACGATCACTTTTTTAAAAGTAAATTTCACTTACCATTATTTACTATTAGTTTAATACCACCCCTCCTTCATTTAAGGACAGCAAGCTGCGTTTGTGAAAGCAAGCTATAATATGAATCGTGAATTTAGGTGCTTACAAATGCTTTGCATTTGAAACGTGCATATGACGAATATTTAAAAGTAAAAGTGAACTGTTTAGGTAATAACAACGGAGGACATTAATAAGAGCAAAGGTGTTGCACATTATTATGCAGGATTGTGGAAAATGAATGGCGGTCAAACCTGAAGCATAATATTTAAATTTTGAGAGATGTTAGTAACAGATAATGTACACGCTACTTATCGACATGACATAAAGTTTCACGTGAGCCATAAGAAAGTAATTTATTATTCGTTAATCTTGAACTGCAGCTGTCAACAACTAAAATATAACATTGAACTTTATTGGTCTCATAACTCTTCTCAGGTTAGTACAAGACCAAGGGCCATGGTATAGATTAGTGAGGTCAATACTAATACAGCATTTGTAACTTTTCGAAGATTAAATTTCAATTTATTGGTTTGGGTATGTAACATAATTCTTCGTTATTAAAGTGCAGGAGTATTTACATTTTAAATAGTGAAACACAGAATGAATGAATGACTGGTTAGTGTATTTAATAGTAAGGAGAAGTGAAATACTAATGTATTAAGAACACGGGGAAGCACTGGTTAATGAAGCGGCGCCTATTATGCTTTCTTTTGTTTTCCCCCAAATATTGAAATAATGTCCCCTTCGTATACAAATCACATAAATCATGGATGTAAAAGGTGGCAAGTTTATGAAAAACTTGAAAAGTGAAACTCAAATTTGTTTGAAAAACGTAATAAAAAGGAAGGATGTGCCATGTCGCTTCTGCAAGAGAGCTAAAAGTTTAAAGTTACAAAGTGTTGAATTATGAGACTTGTCATTTGTCAATTTGGAGACTTTACCTGTTTGTCAATGTCAACTCATATTCACTTTCGAGTTTGGTATGCAACACCAAAATTCCCATTTGTTTGAAAAACTTATCAGTTTCACACCTTTAGATATTCACTTTTAATAATTGATAACTGAATGGAAAATGAATAAAATGATTAAAATGCTTAATTGTAAAAGGTGAATTTCGTTAAACCAACCTTTATTAAAAAACATAAACATGAAATAACAATAGTAATTGAAGCATTAAAGCCTTCCTACAATAATTTATATCGCATGCACACAATTTAGAGTTTGCAGTCTTGCATTAAAATCTTATATTCAAATTAAATCCATTTGTACAGTTAATTCAAATTTTAGAATTTAACGAGGATTTTAAAAAAATGCTTGCTGGCTACAAAATAAGTAAAGCATGTGCTTAGAAAGAAAGGTTTATTAAAGAGAACAGCTAAAAGTCCTGGATGCCTCCCGAACAAATCTTTGCTTAAATGCTTAAAACAATGTGAAGACCTGGATAAAATATAGAAATTTAGAAATTAATATTTATCCTAAAATTAGGAATTACACATGCAGACCATTATGAAATTTTATTTTCCGCATAGAATAAATAGTAGAATTTGAATAAAATGGGGGTATTACTGTAAGACCCTTTATATGGTATCTCATACAAACAACTAAATGTAAAAACATCTTTAGATATTATTATTATAAAATGCAAATACTTAAAGTACTATATTAATTAGGTAGGTAAGTTTCTTTAATTGTTAATTTGTTTTCAAAACCCTTTTGGGATGGTAGTGCTGCGCTAAACTAGGCGTTTAAAATGTTTTAATCTTTTAATATGATTCATTCTCACACTGTGGCGCGACTTTGGCCTCTGAATTACAGTTCTACAAAAATTCAGTGCATTTGGCACATGAACCGTGAGATAAAAATAAAGACGTTCGTGGATTTAAAGGGAAGATTCCGAAAACGGAGTTTCAGGCTTCTTTCCTCCACCTCCACCACGGCGGGCACCTTGTCCATCCGTTCCGAATGATTGTGACTTTTTGTAGGAAGTCTCTGTCTTGTGTTTCTGAATACTAATTCGAACAGAGAGGGGTTGCCTGTTTGCCAAAATGTCGGCCACTGCCGCTGCAGGAGAAAAGGGCTTTCGATTAGCAGAACTATCTGTCTTTTGTTGGAAATTTTGATTATAATTACCTCCCGCTCCGGCTCCATCCTCCTCCATTTCTTGTGTTAAAATTTCTTCAACGGCCTTTCTCCCAAATTCACTACTTTCGTGGTGAAGGGTCAGTGGCTGATGCCGTGAGCTTTGCATGTATGGTGCATCACGTCTTACCGGTGAACTCTGGCGAGGTGGTGAAGGCGTCGTCGTTGTTGGTGGAGGAGCTGATGGAATAGCGTATTCATATACAACTTTCTGCAGTCGAGCAGCAGAGAGAGGTTGTTGCGGTTGCTCCAAAGTATAAGAATGTCCGTAAGGACCTGCACCGGTAGAAGTTACAGTAGGGACTTGTGCCGTGGTTCCACTTTGCATGTCTTGAGCTAAGCGTTGGTTGGACGATGAAATCAGAACAGGGCTGGATATCTCAATGCTACGAAGTTCGCCCTTTGCCTTCGCTTTAAAGGAGGACGGAGAGTGACTCTGCTCATGGTCACTTCCTGAAGAAGAAGTCGGAGTCATTTCTCCATGAAAAATTGTTGACATATTCGGTTTTGTAGGTGTCTCAGAGGGACTAAAAGGGTGTGACGGGATTTCTGGAGAACTCTTCTTAGCTTGAACAGGCTGGTGATAATATCCATAGGACGTTGGCGCTGGAGGCAGACCGTATGTGTACGCCGATGCATCTGTGGCAGTGGCAGGTGGTGGAGATATCGGAGGTAGCGTCTGTGTTGGAAACGAAGGGGCTGTCTGAGATCTTGGAATATTACTTGAAGGTGATGGTCCCTTGCCTTTCTCAGCTTGCTTTCCCTTTCCCCCAAAAGAGTTACCAATTTTTGCAGAGAATCTGTCAAACAATGTTGAAGTCATTAGCTGCTTCTCTTGCGATGGAGGAGGCGGACTCAAAGGCAACGGAGGCGGTGGAAGCATTTCATCGCTGGAGCATGCTGAACTGAAACTATAACGTGGTTCATCTTTCTCTGCACTGCTATCACGATGTGGTATTGTGTCTTGTCCTTGTTTGGAAGCGACGTTGGACAAAATGCTGGTGAGTGCCTGTTTGTAAGTTTCAGCCTTGTTGTTAGGAGTTCGACTTGCGGGCACCGGCGCAGTGGAAAACACGTCGTCGGTGTCACTTGGTGGTGGAACGGGTGGAGAAGGAGGTCGAAGTTGTGACGAAGGTTGTTGAAGTGGAATGTTTTCTTCTTTGCGCTGCTGCTGTTGCTGTCGATCTGGCAAGGGCTTTCGCCTTCCATACGGACTTCCCTCTATCTCATCTGCCTTTTCTACGACAAAATCGTCTGTCTCCCGTTCCGCTTGGTGAGTGAATCCATTGCTTCTTTCTGTCGTTCCAAATTTCTCTTTGAACATGGTTGAAATTCTGGTGATTGGAGTAAGTACGAGGCGCGAGGCAGAATCAATCGCCGACTCTTCCCTTTCCCTTGCACCACCGCCAGCAGTTAAAGTTGTTGTTGATGACGGACTCTGCTGACGGGATGCTTTTTTCTCTGTCGGCGAAGGTGATGGCTGCCCCGCTGCTGATTGTCAAGATTTTTTCAGTCCCATGTTCGGATTGCTGATGGTGGCAAAGGAATAGCGACCTTCTGACATCCGGCGTCGTTTCTTAAATTGACAACAGGCTTCCACGAGAAAAAATATTCCAGCAATGTGTAGCAGAACGGAACCCGCAACAGCTAAACCGAACGCCCAAGACAGTCGATGAAATTGCCATTCGTATGCCCAATAACGGCTTTTCGAGAGCCCTCCAAATGAAATTACGGAAACAATTCCGAGAATTCCTGTCAAGCAAAGTCATTTGAAAATGAGAAAATGCCCATGGTATTGGTAAGAAAAGAGTTGTTTGAATGTTTTACTACCTGCGGTATGTAGCAACATGCCAATAACAACTAAGTAAGGAACTTTGCCATCTCGGTTACCCCGACTGTATCTTATCAGATAGGTGATGATGATGAAAAAGAGGATCAGTGAAAGTAGAAAGCAAAGAGAGAATCCAATTTGAACCGGCACAATAAAGGCTGTGCAAACCATAATTAGACTAATGAAATGTTGTTTTAGATAACAGCATGGATTTTTTGAACATATTTAGACATATCTACTCTTGAAACTTACAAGGTATTATGTAATCCTTTATACTGGAAAATGTTGCCAAAACTGGGTAGTAAATCCATCGACATCCTTCGTAACTGAATTGAAATTTAACAAAATTGCATCAGAGAAAATTGATGAAACATTTTCTAGGTTCATTATTGCAATGTCGTTTCGTGATGGAGTATTTTTCATGTAAAAGTTCATACGATGAACGTTTTCGTTTTTGCATGGTGCTTACCCAAATGTCCAGGCTGTGTCATAGTACGGATTTTTCACGTTGGAGTAGCATGTTAACCAGAGTCCCATGTTCAAGAAAGTATTTTCCGCAGGGGATTTACTTGGATTGACTGCCAACCAATTGGGGGAAACGTAGGACACAAAAATTAGCGCAAACGCTAATAAAAATATTAAGCTTCCGATATACGCTGCGAAGGGCTTCGTCCATCCCCAACACGTTCCGATGAACGATGAGGAGTCGTCGTCATCCATAGTTCACACAGCGTTTCACACAAAGTGTTTAAAGACAAAATTTTAGATCACATACAAAATCACTGGTTACACTTCTGGGTTTTTAGATCAATCTATTTCATCCTCGACATCTTCGCCCTCGAAAATGATGCACACGGCACATTAGAGTTGAAATGGCAAGATTACATAAGTGCTTACACTTACTCTGGATTTTTAAAATGAACTCCTTCCTGTTCTAATGACAGGGCACAGCTGCCGTGAACGATTTAACACCAGTCAATTATAACCACGAATGCAAAACGTTGGTAGAACACACAAGTCGCGATCGCGTTTTATATTAAAATTGTGGACTAAGGAATAATGAATAACGAAGCTCTTGCCTCATTCACTCCTTTCCACCTGCTCTCTTCCTGTGCTGCTCGTTTGCTCAAATAAAAATGCGTGAAATATGACACACCACAGTCATCGCCTTCATCATCGTCATCATCATCATTGGCAATAAATAAGCAACGCAACGTAACGCAACAAAAGAGCCATTAGATATTAGAAGAACAGTTAATAGTTCCACTGAGGATGTTATGATGCACGTGAAGAAGTGGATGTAGTTGAGTAACGCTTTGGTAAACCTTTTCTTGGGCTCACTTGCACAATACAATATAATTATGCCCATGGAGAATTGCTCTGTAAATTACAACAGTTCGGAGCACGTTACATTTCGTTCACTTTGGTTGAGCTCTGCGTTACAAAACCTGAAGACATTTGGGGGAGTCGCAAAGAAAATGACGGACGCTCTTAAACTTTCTATTGTCGGACTAGGTTTTACCTTAGGTGAATATGAATACTTACATAAACTTTAGAGCTTTAAAATGTGGTCTTGAAACGATAGTAAACAATATTTTATTAGCAACTCTACACGGAGTAGGTTAATTCTTGCCATATTCCCGAAGGATAAAAGGGCGAAGATTATTTTTTAACGCGTTGCTAAATAAACTCTTATTCTTTTTCTGCTCGGTTGTCTCAGATAGTTACGTTGTATGCCTGGTAATACAATGCATTGTAAAAATTAAATTTGAGCTTGCTATTTAAAATGATGATGATGACGGTGATGGTAGTTGGTGAATTATTTACATAAATAACTTTTTAGTGGCTCTACCAATGTGACATAGCTCAGCCACTACTGCTGAATAATTATATATATGTACCTATGCACATAACACCTAATCTGGTATCAGAAGTTCTTTTTTTACCCCACCACGTTTTTCTAACTTATAGTCAAGAGAGAAACCTAAGAACAAATAAACGTGCGTGAATGTGTACTCATGAATAAAATTTTAGCGAATAATTGTTGTTTTTTCTTTATTAAAATGCAGAACGTACTAAGATCTCTTTAATTCATTGACAGACGCGTAACATAATATAATATAAATGCGTCTGCTGAAGAAAGAACCGAGATCGTTATACACAAGGAAGAGTTTGGTAGATACAAATGGGTTTTGCATGCAAAATGTTCTTTACTTTGTTCCTATTCGCTTAGGTCTAGCATGCCAATTTTTACCTTACGTTACCTTTCTCTTAACATTTCGCTAAACTTATCGAGACCACGTTGAGTATTTTTTGAGTGAGCAAATTCTAGAGTGGAGGAGAGCCAAGAGCCAAACGAAACACGGACTCGTATAATCACGGACAATTAAAACACAGTGTGTTGTGTTGGTTGGTAAAAATCTAAAATCTTTACTCAACTAACAAAACTAATAAATTCATGACATGAGACATTGTGATTTCTGTTCTTCAAGACTGACTTGTAAAATAAAATAAGTACAGAGTCAATAATGACATCTTCAGGTAAGTATTTTGCATGCTATCTACGGCAGGTTCTGAAGTGGCACTTTAATCGTAAAAAGTTCGATTTTGATTTTAATACTCTAACAGATTCATCACTTTTACGACTTGCGTTAATAATAGGACATGAGTATGACATGATCAACCGTTAGTCATTCGTCAATTATGCATTCTGGTTGGTGACTCACAAAATCTTAAAGCAAATGGTTCCCACTAAACGTGACTGCTAAAGCAGTAAAAAATTAATAACCTGTCGAAGTTTATTTTTGTGCTACGGCGTACTCTGAAATGCCGATAATAAATAAATAAAGGTGAGGTTCTCAATGCTCTAAAAGCACGTAGAAATTATAACAAGAAACAGAACAATTGCGACATGGCAAAGTAAATGTTTTTAAATAAACGGAGTCGTTAAATCGGTTATAAATATTTTTATGTTGTAACAGTCATGATTTTGCAAGGCAGATGCATACGGACAATGCAGAAGGGTGAAGGAAGAACTGTTAGAATTTAAATTATTATATTTCATTTCACACGCTCCGTTTCAGGCGAAACCCTTTCGTGGTATTCGACAAGGACAAAATTTTATTGCTCAGTATTGTTTCGCATGTAATTAAACCATTTGTCAGAGTTGCTAGCATTCTTTTAACAAACTATAATAAAAGTGATATTACTGGCACAGGGTTGTCCATAAAATTTTCAGTGCTGCAATGTGCCAATTTAAGTATGTGAAAATTGTTAATAAATATAGGCTTTTGAATAAGCGCGAGTGTGTGACGAAATGTGACTTGACGAGTTCTACGCTCATTTTCATTCGAAGCTTTCAAAAACACGTTTACTGGATCCTTTCCTTCATTTTGGTTTCCTTTCCAAAAAAAATAACACGCGCAAACAGGTAGTTAGTTATAACTTTAAAATTATTTTTTATGTATGCGATAATGAGTAAGACAAACCCATCTTCGATTTCAATGACGATTATAGATTTTTACTATAATTGCTGTTCATGTGTAGTATTATCATGTAAAAGCTACAGATCCAAACCTAAGAATGATTTTTCAGTAATTGACAAAATGAATATTTCCATCTCTTCTTCTTAACTTCTTTTATACATCATCATGGTCATGATCTGCAGTTAATGGTTGGCCGACTCACAGAAGTTACTAACTACAAAAATTGTACGGTAAGCAGGAAAGAACAAAAACCGTGTCACTCAAAACACAATAAAAATTTACTGATGAGGATGGTATTCAAAGACATTTATCTCTTTAATGTGTATGCCGTGCGATGAGATGAGACGCATTTTGAAATCAGTTGAAGAGAATTACTTAAGCAATTAGCATTAATTTCCGTCGTCCCTTTCCACATTCACAACATCTCTGACTCATACAACGACATTTGCTCTTTAGAACAGACCAAGAACACGAACTACCAAAACTTAAAGACGTAGCAACACAAATACCTATTTCATATTTATTCTGTTCTCCCTAAACCCTCAAATGTGTACCATGATCTGCAATCTCATTGCCAAGAAGCGATTTCTTTTGTTCCATTATCTGCATAGTATTTGACTATGTACAAGCTCGACCTAAGCAAGATTCGTTTTCTTTCTAGTATTTCATAAACACCTTAAAGTCATTTTGTTTGTGCACTCATTGGCTATTAAGAAGCAGAAGAAATTCTAGACGATGCTGATAGTGAATGTCACGTTGAACTTCCTGTAGTTCAAGTGTTCATATTTTTATCCAAGAGTGACAGTGACAGAGAAGATTTTTTGTTGCCCAAGCCCAACTCATCTCTTGTCTATCTGGAGCGTGATTTATCATTCAAAGAACAAAGCTGTGAGTTTAGATTCTCAACTTGAAAAGTTTTCTTATATTACAATAATACCAGCCACAATTTTTACTGATTACTGGAATATTTTCATGAAAATCAAGGCATGAATAGTAGTGGTAATAGTAGTGTGTTTGTTTCGAAAATGGTGCACAAAAGAAAAGCACCGCTACATTATGCATTGCATTACTGCTTCGCGTATTTTAAGCGTTATGTGAGTATGCATCCAAAGTTGATGTTAGGATTGTTGTTTAAGTCGAAGAATAATAATGTAAGCGTTATGAGTCGTTAACATTCGCCGTTACTACACATATGTATGTAATTAGCATTCAAATACAAAAATGTTACAGACGAGAACGGTAAAAGTGTCTAGGCCCAATAGGCAGTCTCAAACTAAAAGGAAACAGATCACATCTCACATCTAACTCACGCACTTTTTCTAATCATATTTTAAACGTTGCTTTTGATGAACCGCGAATCATTCACGCGCATCGCCGTCTTGTACGTTAGGAGTCAAGTAATCTTTACATTTGCAAATATGTAAAGGCAGGCAACATGTTCTAGCCTAGCTCTACTCACTGAGAAGAGTGCATGACACAAATTCCCATTGCAGAAAGGGGTGCTTACATTTTAGCACTTCAAAACATATTCTAATTAATGCAAATTACGCTTACGCACAACATTCTGCAAGTATCTGCCTGTGGGAGAGTTAAATCAGTTAAATGTTTGGATTGCCGAAATACCTATGTAGTACAAGCGACACAAGATTGGAAGAGTTGAACGAAAGTTGACTTTGCATTTTCTTTCGACCATTTGGTGTTTGCTCTTTACAGCTTTGCATCTTGTACGAAGCCTCAAGACTCAAGTTGAGTCACTAAACATCCATGATATTTAAATGAGATGAAAAAAACAACGATATGATCAATAAATACGAAGCAGTCAAAAATCTTTCTACACAGCATACGTTAACGCATACGCTCTTTTATTGAAAAAATTAATTCTAAGGAGAAACTCTTCATGGTCTAAAATAACAAAGATTTTGAACATGACTTGGTTTGTCCAGTATTACATTAATAAAACGTAACGTAGTAATGATTATAATATCATGATAAACGCTGGACTCTTGGTTGAGTGGAAAAATCTATTCTATGGTCCACTCTAAAGTACACTTAACAACTAATTGTTAAAAATCATGCGCTGTAAAGTCAGCCACTTTAACACTACTTCATGCTTTTACATAATATTGAAACCAATGATTGAACCTTCCTGAGAATACAACGAGCTGATTGAAAATTACATCAATTCGGGAACTTGATTATTAGTAAGGGCGACTTCAATATTTAAGTCATTCGTATGAAGATGGTCTCCAGGCTGATCTACAAAGTCAACTGTTGGAACCTGGACAATATTCTTAATTACAGGAAGATGATGATGATGGTGAACATTTTTGGTCTTATGGCGAATCGCTGGAGAAGAGGAAGTTCCATGTCGTCCTATAACAGGTATAATTTTGTTATTGTCTGCACCACTTTCGTCCGTTGGCATTTGCAGTCGCGGCGGTGGAGTATTGTGAATCTCATTGAGAGATATTTCATATGACATTGGGTGATGATGATCTACGTAATTACTGTGATTGTGATTGTACGAAAGTTCTGGGGGCAGTGGTGTTGGTGTAGCTCGTACTAATGTCGGAATTCGACATCCTTCATTAGGTGTTGTTATCGTTTCAATTGGAGGCGGAGTTTCCTTGGGTCGAATTGGAACTACTTTGCTAGTAGAGTGTGGGACGCGCTGAGATGGGAAATTGGAGGTGAATGGGCTAAGTACCGGTGAGGGAGTACTATGAATCTGAAACTGGGGAAGCCCACTGTGGTTTTCAGTCAAATACCCCTGGGACGGAGGGGGTTGAGATTCCTCTGGCGTAGGTGGTTGAACAGCTTCACATGGCTGATCACCAATGATTGGCATTTGATTGGAAGGTTGAAAGACAATGTCAAATCCTTTCTCAGCAACCGCACGGCCATATGCCACTGTAATTTTTTTAAATAATTTAATCAGTACAGTCTTAATTAGATTGAATGAATGAAAAATGAACGCTATCCGTTATTCTCATGTCAATTTTTAAAACTTACTTGCATAAGGAAGATTGACTTGGTACAAAATCCCAGGGGGACAATAGGGATAAGGCACACTAGGTGGCGGCGGGGGAGGCGATGGAGGTCTGTCTGTTACAGTATCTTCTTTGATCTCACCTTTGGGAATCTTGACTCTTGCCTTTTTCTTTCGTTTTACTTTCACTTTCCTGGGACCTTGGTCAGGAAGGGCCGAGGGAAGAGGCGGTGACCCCATGTTTTCTTCTCCAGAGGAAGAAGTCCCATCTCCCGGATTAATTCCATCCTTAAAGGTCACACCACGTGATTTCAACTTTACACGGTCAACTGTGCGTTCCCTATGAACAAATTAAAATCTCCTTGCTTAATCAAAACCTGAGAAATCAACAAATCCCAAATTAGCAACAATCAATACCTAAATCCAGCCGAAACCAATATTCCTCGGGTGGGAAACTGCAGGCTTTCAGATTTCTTCCCATCTTCTTTAACTTGAACACCCAGGCTCGCTTCTCCCAAAGGTTCATTTATCGTAACATTAGCACCAGACTCGCTTTTTTTGTCCTCTTTATTAACTTCCTCTTCAGTTTCTTTCTCATCTTTAATCTCTGCTTTAATCTCCAGATCGTTGTTTACACTGGATTCAACATTAAGCGAATTGACATCGGTAACTTCCTGTAAAGTAGAAAACAAGCTTCATGTAAAAATTCAACATAACATCATGTATATCATTTTGCAAGGTTAAGGAATAGTACATTTTGCCGATGCTATTGAAAGTTGATGAGGTGTTCTTAGCATATAATACAGCTCTGAAACCGTCTCTGAAAATAATTGCCAACCATCAAGTATCTCTTTTTGTATTCGAATAAAAAGCCTTTGCACGGCCCTTCAAACATTCAAATTTAGCGTTCCTTGTACTCAACCCTACATATTTGGACAGCGAAAAAGAAGCAGGAAAACCCTCGTTGATAAATCATAGAAGAAAAAACGGTGAATATTAAGAAAGAAAAAGAAAACTACGAAGTCAAATGACTGTCTTTATATAAACTTGTTATGAAAAAAATATGACTGGAGTAAGTGAATAGCGACAACTTGCCAACACAGATATAATTGGGATGTCAGCAGAATCGCTCCAGTCGTTCTCTTAAAATGATCCGATAGAGACTTTGAAGGCCAAGAGAAGAAATTTTATGCCAATCGGTGCCATTTTAAAAGGTATGAATAGTATGAAACGTGGCTTTAATGAGATACTTGATGATGCCAATGAGAATACTTTCGGTGGATGAGATTGGTGGAAATACATAAATATTCAATTTATTTCATTGCTCACTTTCATCTTGATAGCAAGAGAAAGCAATTTTTGCCATATAGCTGTATATTAGTATTTATAAAGAAGATACTTTGTTTCGTCTAAGTTTACCCGAAGTAGATTAAAATTGAAGAGAAGCAAACAAAACAAATTCATTATTTTATAACACGTTATTTACACCATTTGATTTAGTGTAACAAGCAATCGTTGAAAAAATGGATGTATTGTATAATAAAGCTTATACAAGAGAAATACAGAATTAAATTTATGCATAAATATTTTATAGGTAACAACAATGTCAGGCCAGTCAAGTATTTTAAAAGCGTGCCCTTACAACACAAATACATGAGCCCGTAAAATACACAAACGAAAATTTAAAGATTATTTAACTCAAACTTCAATCATTTTTTTTCTTTCAAGATTCAGTACTCGTACAGGTAAACCTAACACAGCAGCTCTCTTCTGACAAAGAAATGAACAGGTACTGTAATGCTCATCGTAGGATTCCCGTTTACAAAATTGTACCAGTTATTGACAATACACCCTTCATCAACTTTCATTTTAAAGACATCATTCTTAGTAACGAGAACAGTTGAACGAAAGTTATAATCAAGAAGGATTTCTTTCAACCATTCCAAAACAAGAAATGATGCTACACGCACAAACGCTGCATAATACATCGGCAAAATGTTTAGACTCATCAACATTTGGTCAAGAATGCCATTAGTTTCGGAGGAGACCACAGATGCAGATGAATACTGAAACGGAACGTGAGCCTGTACCTTCGATTTTGCGCCTTCTTGCTCCGTGTTTCCAGAATTCGGCTCATTTTCCTCGCCTGTTTTCTCCTCAGTTGCACCGCCATTTTCTTTATCTTCAGCGACCTACAATAGTGATAAACAATGGTTTGTCATCTGACATGTTTTTCCCGAAAAATCCAAATAATACTTTGTTGAGTGCTTGCTTTTTACTGGCAAACACCAGGAAGGCAAAACTGTTTACAAATTGTACGTCTTACTTTACGTTGCGTTATTGTCAGAGACCTCGAAATTGTAATTCATTCCCATACCAAAAAACAAACAGTTTACTTACTTTTGCAAGTCGTTTTGTTGGCGTTGGATGTTTCTTCTTCTTTTTCAATTTTTTCACTTTCCGTGGTCTTGTAGGCAGAATAGGCTTCGGTTCCGGGAGTTTTACAGCTAAAATTGGAACCTTGAACGGGACGATGGGGACTTTGATCGTTACAACTTTTCGGGAAATCGGCGGCGGCGTGTTTTCCAGCTGTTTTTAACAATTGACAATACACTTTATTTAGTTAAATCTCAAAATTGGGTCTCAGTTCTATAAAGCAAACCTTTTCTGAGTGGTAAAAATAAAGTAACACATTTAAATATTCTTTTCTAGTGAAAGTGGTAAATAGAAAGTACATTCACCTTTGTTGCATCTTTCCCGTTTTGCTCCAACTTCGTTCTTCCAAGGGCATCAGGTATGTCTGAGGCTGTAATCGTCACATCACTTGGTAGTTCTCCTGGGACGACTTGAAGGACGTTTCCCAACTACAAAGTAAATAAAAACATTTCATCAATAAATGTGAATGAAAAAAATCGTTGTATTCGAAGGCATTGACCTGATTGAGATATTCAATAAGTGTTAACTCTAGAATATATTTGAGGGCGTATAATTAAGTGATTATTTTTACCTGAATAACTTGTGATTGCTTCGGTTGACCTTGTCCCCATTGCGATATTCTAGAAGATCCATCGCCACTTCCTCGTGATTGAAATGGTCCCAAGACTGATGCTTTCACAACAGCTGGAGCTGGAGGTGGTAGTCTTGGAACAGGATCTTCCCTCAATTGGATACCCATTTCCTTTTCCAGTCTTTCGTCTAAGGACAGACGTTTCGGAGAGGAGGACCCGAACTGATCGTACCCAGGCTGATCTGCATTTCCAGGCTGATACTGCTCATGTGGGTGGTAATCATTGGGCTCTGCGCCAGACATCTCCTCTGATTGCAAATGGGGATGCGGAGGATAGAAATACATAGAATGACTATTAGCATGCAAATGTTGATTATGCTCAAACAACGCTTCCTTGGATATTCCACCAAAAATTTCTGCAGGAGTACCACCGCCGGCACCAGTCAACAATCCTTGTCCAGGCCCAGGTAAACTGCCACCATTAGCTGCTAGCTGTAGCTCAGAATCACTTATTGTAGAGTCCGCCACGTTCAGTTGCAACGGGGGCGATTCAGTCTTGTCCGAGGGAGTAACTCCATCTCTGAAGTAACCTTCCTTGTGCAGCAACTCTTCAAATTCTTTCCGTCTTCGACCTCTGTAGTCTTCTCTGGGACTTAAAAATTCTGGGTGATCCATAAACTCCCGTCTTCTCTCGTCGCCATGTTGTCGCCTGCCACCGTAACGTCTCTCTCCATCTCTTAATTCCTCCCGCCATCGGCTGCCACGATGGTGGTATCTTGAACCTCCACGGGGACTAATAGAACGTGAACGACTTCTTGATCTGGATCTGCTTCGAGATCGCGACCTCCTCCGCCTGTGCCTGTCGGACTCACGGTCTCTCAAATGTCTACGATCTTCTCTGTGACGAGATCGGCCATGAAATCGGCCTCTAGGAGATGGTGACCGTCTTCGTCTGCCTTCGTCCTCGCGGTTGCGATCGAAGCTACCACTTCGGTGTCGACGACGACCTCTCCTATCGTAGTAGTCCCTTCTATCGCGTGGGGAGTACGACCTGGATCTTGACCTGGTAGATGAACCGGACATTGATCTTGATCTTGATCGGTGTCGGTCTGAAGCCCCTTTCTTCTGTTCATCAATGACGGTGGAACCTTGAGGTGCGATTCCTTCGCCAATTTCTTCAGTTTTACTTGGCGTTGTCTTCGCTGATGGTGCAGAGGTGCCCTCGGAATTTTTCGTCGTTGGAGGCAAGTGAAAAGGCAATGGTTCCGTGGAAAGAAGAGTGGGAATTGGTAATGCCTCAATTGGTGCAGCACTGAGCGGTTTGTTCTCTTTAGTAGACTCGCTACGGTTTCCCGATTCTCTGCCCTCAGCCTTTACAATTTTCTTCTTTTTATTTTCAGAAATGGACACATTATCTTTAGTTTGATCATCTATTACCTTCTTGGACTCAGACTCAGGATCAGACTCAGAACTTTCTCTAAACGGGTCGTACAACTTGCCCGGTACGGGTGTGTCAGTCTTGGCAATTGAAGTTGGTTCAATGATGGTTTTGTTTGTTACTTCGACCTCCTCTTCGGACTCAGAGGATGAGCTGCTACTGCCATCTGAAGAAGAAGAGGATCCGGAACTTGAACTTCCTGAAGATGAACTCGAGGAATTCGAAGAACCACTGCTACTTTCGACAACATTTTTGCTACCAGTTTCTATTTCTACGTCCGTTCCCACAGATTTTTCAGTTCCATATCCTGATGAAGCCGCTTCACCCTTCATTGCTAAACCAATGCCTAATGCATTTGAAGTGTCATCTTGGGAATCATCGCTCCAACAGGACAAGAGAAGATTCTTCATGGTGGAGTCACTCTTCTCTTCTTCGCCCGTGGGTAGCGTTTTATTTAACAAAATGTCCGTAATGTTAATATCTTCTTCCTCTAAGACAGACTTCAGAAGTGCGTCGTCGTCCAATTCTGATAAAACGGTGGAGAACGATGGTTTGGCATGGTTTTCCATTCTTGGAATTGGAACGTCAATTTTTTCAAGCATTGATGCAAGAACTTTCTCAGGGTCTTGTTCCTGCTCGTCCATTGAACCCGGTGTCGCAACACAATCGCCTGCTTCAATCCCTAATATAGGATCATTCTGTGCATCTAGTTCAGCCATCAACTCTTCGTACGCATTTCTTTTTCTGCCCCCCGAATGTCGACCGTGTCTATCTCTATCTCGTCGATCATATTGACGACTGTCTCTACTGGATCGGTCTTTATGATCTTGATTGCGGTTGTGACTAGAACCTCCTCCCCCTCCTGTATCACCTCTCCTTCTCGAAGCACCACCATCACCGTCACTCCTATCTTTTTTATTCTTGTCATCTTTCTTTCTGTGATCCTTGTCACCTTCAGAATCTTTTTTCTTCTTGTGATGCTTCTTCTTTTTCTCACCGTCACTTTCGTCATCCGAAGAAGAACTGGAGGTGCTTGAGTGAGACGAAGTGTCGTGGTCAGAATCAGAGCTTCTTGAAGTAGAAGAGGAATTGGCACGACTTCTTTTTGCGTGTTTCTTTTTATGTTTTGACTTTGAGTCTTGCTTCTTCTTCTTTGTTTTCTTATCCTTAGATTTTTTGTGTTTCCGATCCGCAGAGCGAGATCTGGATCTGTCTCGTTTTGTGCCACTTGTCAATTCAGCCTTATTTTTGTCTTTGGCATCCTTACCGTCAAGTTTCTCGGGATCAATTGAAGAAGAGGTAACCTTCGAGCGTTTCCTTCTCGGTTTCCTTTTATTAGAATCGTCAGATTCTTCATCAGACGACATTTCTGAATTTTCTGAATCTCGGCCGCGTTTGCCCCGCTTCTTCTTTGACTGAAGTTTTAAGCTGGCGTCCTCTGATTTTGGAAGTGACTCCTTTTGCTTCTTTCCCCTTTCCTTCTCTTTATCTTCATCACTGCTGCTTTCACCATCATCCTCCGCACTAGAGTCGCCACGAGACTTCTTTCTTGAAATCTTGTGATGTCGTTTCTTTTTCTTTTGTTTCTTCTCCTTTTTGTCCTTGTCCTTTTTCTTCTTGTCTTTCTCTTTCTTCGGTTCGATCTCTTCTTTTACAGAAGCGACATCAGGAGATTTCAGACGATCTGTTGGACTACAACTTTTTGCCAATGGTTCATGCATTTGAGGAGGACTCTCTTTCTCTAACTGAAAATCTGTATCCATATCTTCAAGAAATTCTTCATCTGAATCCGGCTGTTTAGAAGATTTGAAGGATTCTTTCTTTTCCTTCTTCGTTATCTCTTTGTCCAAGTCACCAAGTTTACTGCTTCGTTTTTCTTTTTCATCAGTCTTTTTAATGATGGCTTTGTTGTTGATTCTCGATCGATATTCTGTCTCACTGTCTCGCTCTGACTGAGAAGCGCTGCTTTCTCTCCTTCGTTTCTCTTTCGACCTGTCGCCGCTGCCAGCTTTCTCTCGATCGCCAATTTTATTCTTTGGTTTTTGGTCTTCATTCTCATATTTCTTTTTCAAAAGCGGAGAGGGAGCAGAATCCATCGAGTCCTGTTCGGGATCCGTCTCCTCGCTAGATTTACTTTTAGAGTCACTTCGGGACGAAGAGCGTGCAGACTTCTTGGTGGTTTCAACCAGTTGAGGTTTAGTAGTTTCGGATGGACTGTCTTCCATGTCATCCGAGTACAAGTGTGAAATCAACACGCCCTTTGAACCATCGGAAGGGCAAAAAGTTGTTTCATTACTAGCAAACCAATGTTGGCCTTTGTGTAATTCTACGGTGCCCACGTCAGTTCCAGAAGCACCTTTTCCGCTTAACAACAGAATCTCATCCATGGCACGCATAACTTCAGTTGTTTCTGTGCTAAATACATTTTCCCTAGATTTATAATAACCGGCAAATGTCAGAGGATTGATACCGAACGAAAGTGATGGCTGCACAGAAGTCTTCTTTACAAGTTCAACTGGGTAGTCACCTTTTTCACCACTTTGAAGTTCGATCTGCAGAGAGGGCATCGTTTTAAGGGGCCGGAGCAAAGCTCTTGAGAGAGGAGTCGGATGCTGAACTTCTTTTGTAGCAGAGGCAGATCTCGAATTTACTTCATCGTCAGAAGATCTGCTGGAGCTTGGGTCCCTAAACACGATTAAAATTAAAATAAAATAATATCTCACCAAAACTTCCACAATCATATTTTACATCATATTTAATATTTATAATAATAATATAAAAATTGTCGAAGATTACACAGTATATTACAAAGTGTAACTCAGTAGCATGACCAGTAGCACAATACCCCTGGTCCAACAGTTTGCAAAATAATAGGCATGGCATGTTATATAGATATAGACACTACTAGTAGGTTAGGTAGGTTGTAAAGTAGTGGGAGATCATGCGTTGAATATAATAAAATTAATAAATCATGTTGTACGAAAATATGAATAAAAGATTAAAAAATGTATTAAATAATTTGAAAATAAGTACCTTTTGGATTCTCTTTTCGCAAGCTGCGCCCATAACCAGTGAATATGCTCCGGTTTAAATTGATATTTGTTATATTCGTCCCAGT
Source organism: Cyphoderus albinus (assembly GCA_021029165.1). NCBI lineage: Eukaryota > Metazoa > Arthropoda > Collembola > Entomobryomorpha > Paronellidae > Cyphoderus > Cyphoderus albinus. The sequence continues at coordinate 23,058 of VYYJ01000641.1, read as the reverse complement.
CTTTCGGCATTCGAGAACACCGGATTTTATTGAGTTCTTCTTCTCGTTCCCGTTTCCTTTGAGCCTCTTTCCTTTCTTTTTCACGAATCTCCCGTTCAGCATCTTCCCTCTCCCGTCGCTCTTTCTCTCGCAGTTCTCTCTCCTTTTTCCGCTCACGCATTTGACGTTCACGACTGCGACTCCGCGATCGTGAGCTCCGTGACCTATTTTTATCCTTCTTTTTACTTTTACCAGACGGACTCTTGCTGCGGGAGCGCGATTTCCTTCTCTTTTTCGGTGACCCACTACGACTTCGGGATCTCCGTGAAGATTTTTTATCGCGGTCCACCGAGTCTCTCCGTTTATCTCTCTTGGTACCCCGGCCTTTGTCCTTCTCCTTACTTTTGGAACGACGATCTCTGCTTCTAGATCTTCTGTGCACTCTATCTCTACTTCGAGATCTTCTGTCTCGGCTACGGGAACGTCGAACACGTTCTCTGCTTGGTGAAAGTCTCTCTTTGCTTTTTGATCGTTTATCACGGTTTCGTGAGGGCCTATCCAGACTTCTAGATGTAGATCGACGCTCTTTACTTCGTTTCCTTTCCCGACTTCTTGATCTTCTTTCTTTCGACTTTGAACGGCGGTCACGAATTTTTCGAACATCGACAGCAGGAGACTCAGACTTTGAATGAGATCGTGATCTACTCTTTGAGCTACTTGACTCTCTTTTAATTCGAATATTTCTAGCAATTGATATCGATGAAGTTTTCTTCATAAACGAGTCACTTATGTCCTCTGAAATTTTACTTTCGGGCATTGACGCTGGCGAGTCCAAGAGAGACGAATCGTTTCTTAAAACTGCCTCAGAATTAACCACTGTTGGGTTCACCACTGCCGTGACAGGAGGCGGTTTTGGAATACTTGTAGAAATAACACTCACTTGCTTTAGCTTTTCACTTAGAATAGAATTTAACGCCATCACCTCCTTCATCTTTTCTTCCTCCTGTTTAATCGAAGCAATTGCCAGATTTTCTTGTTGGTTAATTTTGGATTTTGAGGACTGGTGAAAAACAGTTACGCCCTTTACAGCCGATTTCTTTGAAGATGCAGCTGCCACAGACACAGTTTTTGCTGCTGAGAAAGCTGCTAATCGCTTTCGAGCCTGTTCCTTTCCAAGAACGTGTATTTTTGGCTTTACTTCAACACTGTTGCCACTATTCACAACTTCACTAGACTGCGCCGGCGACATGTTCATTTCATCCTCACCAATGGCTTGACTTGGGGAATACTTTGACGAATCTGGGGGCAGGGGGATGTCTTGATCCAATTCTTCCGTTTCCATTTCAGTTGGATATGGAATTTCATCTAGCATTGCAGCACCCGCTATTTGTGGCAAACAAATCTTATCCATTCCATCCGACCCAAGTGAGGACTTTCTACCTTGGTCTCCCATCATTTCACCCTCTCCTGGTGGTGACCCAGGCAGAGGAAGTGAAGATTCAGAGTCCATGTCTGACATTCTGTGAAGGAATAAAATAAAAATTCACAAAAATGTTGGCGTCTGTCTGAAGCTGAAACGGGGAACGGTATTCAAAAATCATTTTTAATATCTGCCTTTACGGACCGGGAAACGTTTTTAATTGATTATGCTGTTATGTCTCTATAAAGACTTTTATTACGGAAGTCTACTGTTGTTGCAACGTAATTTCAACCTATGAACTACTACTTCCAACTTCTATTCGTGTAGAAAATATTCACTTTTTGTTGCTTTCGTTAATCAAATACCAACAAGCATTAAGCATTTCAATTATTTCTCTTAATAACTTTAACACTAGCAGCTATACCGGACGGATACTTTAGCTCTACTTTGAAGAAGCAATGTAAATAATTAATCACAATCATTAGAATCATTAAATCTCAAATCTAATACATACTCAATGCATTATGAACGAAACAAGACGATGCCACAGTCACGGAGTCACATATTTTGTACGGCTGTGTCAGCTGAACATAAATCACAAATCTGCATTATTTTGCAAAACCAGGGCACAGTTTAATTTTGATTGAATAAAAAATTGAATCAAATTGGTTGCTACATTTCTTATACACTGTCACTGTGCAAGTGCAATTAACCTCTTTAGTTTTCATTTAAAATATTGAAATGTAATGCAAATGCAAATACATTCATTTAAATTAGAGTGAAATCGGAATACATGTGACCGTGTACAAAAACACATACGTACTTACGTACATTATAATTGATAGCATGTAATGTCAAATGTCTGAATAAAAAATTAATTATACTTACAACACAAGTTGATGGATGTGAATAGAAACGTTCGGCTATTAAAATGCAAGGAATACCATTTTCTTTCTCTGGTAAACTGCCACTCACTTCCGTAGATCCAGTCCGCGTCCGTTGTCCTTTATCTTTATGTATGTTCTGACCTCCTCACATAATTAGCACTTTTTTGTTTCCAAATTCTAAACACAATCAATTGACAATTTAAAAACACTTGGCTTCCATCATCTCTCTCTTGCATACATACATACAACTTGTATGATAGAACTACTAAATACAAACAGAAACACTTTACGTTCTGCAGCAATAGCAATTAATTTTTATGATTGACGAAGTTTCCGCTTGTGCTTACTTGCTTAAAATACTGAAGTGCTCCATTAAAAATATCATTTTTTTCTCACAATGAAAATCAATGAATCGGTGGGCGCATTTGTTTGTTCGCTTCTTCTCTGCCTTTAGATTAGATAATATAGATCTCAAATCGAGGAGCTTTTGGCTGGTTTGATAATATATTGTATTGTATAATTAATATAGTCAATGTGGTATATTACAACAACAGTAGTACATAGTAAGTAGTATTTGTAATATTTATATTTCTTCCATTCTCGTTCAAGAGTCAAATGCTTTTACACTAGAGGAAAATATATACAAAACTCCAAAATGAAAAGCTTGTGCCGCCGTGGCTTGATAGTTGATAGACCACCAAAGGGAAGCACCTTCTTCTCGTACTCACAAAACACAGGCAAGAGATAGAAATACGGTGGGGAGGTATTGATTATTAAAGGTTTTTTATTAGATGGATGCAACTGAAATTCTCAAATTCTAAAAAGTTGTCGCGACAAGCTCAAGATAATTCGTCGGATTTGAACACAGCGCACGGCAGAGCACAACATGCCCATGTTGGAAAGTTTCCGCTTTCCTCTCAGAAATAAGACACTCTCTGATGCAGTTCGTTGCCGTTCGGCTTATTCGCTGCTGCGTTGTTTATACACAAGTGAGAAGAAGCTCCTCCTTCCTGCCCCTGCCCTCCTTTTCCCTTATCATCGCTCTATTCCCGTTCAGTTCATGTTTCATGTGCCGCGTCAGCCTCAAGCATTGCCCATTGCCCCTGACAGATAAACACTTTCAGTGGGCTGCTTCGACATCTGATAACTTTTCATGAATTGACAAGACTATCACCATCACCTGTTTTCAGCTTCGAACTTTTATGAATTTTTGCGTTGTGTGGCTAGGCTCAGGGTTCTCATTTCCTCAGGCTCGGCTCTTGAACTGGATCTCTGGATTTTTTCGAGATTTTCGAGTCGAGTCACCAAAAATGGACTGTCAGAAATTCAGGAAATGAAACTGATCAGCTACTCTAGTTCATAGAACGCCTTTGCAATTATCTACAGTTTTTAGTTAATGCTGGATTGGGGTCTGGCTTGGTGAAAAGTTACGATAACGGTTCTTTGTTCTTTTGTGCGAATCAGGAATCGAATCGGGTAAGCTTGGTTTAATTTAAATGTTTGATAACTACTTTTAAGTTAGCGTGTTAAGGTTTGTGACTGTGACCTAGAGGTATCTAATTTTGTAATATGTTAATGTTGTAGTGGGTAGGCCTGTAGTTCCTGATTCCTGCCTGTTCTTCTGTTTTCTGATTGTACCCGCACCATCGGAATCGTTCTGGCAATGCGGCAATATAATTATGGAAAATAATGAGTCACTTAAAAAGCGACGCTCCCCTTGAAGATTTTTCCAGTCCTACTGTATCCACTAACTCCATTTCCACTAATGAAGCCCTAGTTTCCACGTCACAACCATTGGCAGCTGTTGGGGAAGACTCCTTAGAAGATTCAAACTCAACGTTGTCCTCCCCATCCACGAGTAGTGCAGACTCTTACTTTGTTTCTACAGCAGGAATCGAGCACCAGTTAGCTGACATTAGTTCTGCGTCTCCAACTTCGTCGTCGGAAGAAAGTGAACAAACTAACAGTAACTGTTGCACACACAGCGATCCTCACACTATCTCGCAATCTGAAGAAGGAAGTGACGAATTCGAGGCTGATAAAGAGTTATTATCTTCTTCGTCTGACGAGCTAGAAACAGACGACAGCGAAGATATCTCCGAAACTGTGCTGAAAGTTTTTGGGAAAACTCCCCCGGAAACTTATTTTTCGTTCGAGCAAAAAGCCAGAGCACATGAAATTATTTCCCATTCTTTAAACATCCGTGGTCGTGGTAGTCAAGAAGAACGTGAGAAGAAAGTCCGAGATAATCAGGACAACACTGTTCATCATACCCGACAGCGAAGAGTTTTTATTAATCGAGGCGTTTTTATACTACGTCGTGTCGATTATCACCTTCACAAAATGTTAGTCTTCGGATCCCACCACCACAAGGAGTGCTGTATTATCTTTCTTATTCTTGCTTGCGGGTTGGCATCCATCAAATCATCGTACGTATAAACTTAATTATTTTTAATGTTTGATTATGACGAGTCGATTTTGATCCGTGATTTAAAGTTTAATTTTGTTTGTGCAGACCTCCAAAAGTGAGAGTTACTTCAGCTCCAAACCCTTTCTTTGAAGATAAGGATGCCCCGTATTTCCTCCAGGATAATTATATGGGGGAATATGTCGACCTAGCAAATAAGCAAATACCGTATTACCCTTCATTTCTGTTTTACTATGCACCTTGGGATTCAGAGTCTGTAGCAGCCAGAGACGTGTTTTTGAGTGTCGCTAAACATTTCTTTTTTACTAAAAATGGAAGAGTGAAGTTTGTTGCCGTCAACTGTTGGTGGCCCACAGGACAGTGTAGAAAAAATTATAAAAATTTGTCCCATTATCCTATATTTGTTGCACATGTAGGCAGATCCACGGTAAATAGTTTCATTGTTTTGTTCTATATAATAAATATTACTTCCTCCAAGATCCCACATCAGATCAGATTATATCAATCGTTTTTCGTTTTTACTTACAGGGTATTATTTACAATGGCCCTCTAAGACTGGAACCCATGGTTAAGTTTATCAATACTTTGCTTAAACCTGCCACACGCTTAGACACAGAGGAAGATTTATGGCGATTCCGAGCACAGCATGACGTACGCTGATATTTTGCTTTAATCATAAATTCAATATCTAGAGATTTGGTGAACGTTACAAACTACTACTATTGAAACTAAATCTATGAATTTTCTAAACGATTCCAGGTTATCATGCTAGGCTACTTCAATTTTACCCAGAAAGGCTCATCAGACGCATACGAAACTTATTTGCAAATGGCCTTAAGTAAGTTTCAAATAATAGCAAATATTTACATCCTAAAATATTTCAGTTCTAAATGTCTATAAAATTAATGACTTGGTAAATTTTAGGAACTTTGGAAGCCGATCCATTTAACCAAGTTGGATTTGGGGTATTTCTGCGACCAGAACTTGCTGAAAAGTTTTTCCTAACCTCTTCCAATGCAATTTCACTGGTTCTTTTCAATGAAATTCACACTGCAAAATGGCACGGCGGGTACCACAATCAAGGTTTGAAAGGGCCAGTTAGCCAAGTTGCTGATTGGATAATCGAAAGAACCAAATCCGTACCTTTGACGTGGGTGTATGCTTTGAGAAATGGATTTGCTAACCGTCCAGTTGCACTTGGACCACATGATTTCGCTTCCATGATTTCATCGGGCCCAGTTCTATTGCTTGTAACCCGAAGATATTTTCCATCGGGACACTCTCCCTTTTATATGCAGATTAAAGAGGTGGCTTTGGATTACTTTAACTGCAACAGAAGTGGAAACGTGACAAAGCTGCGAAGAACTGCTCATAAAGTTAATGCTGGTATGAAGTCATTCAAAAAACTGACAAAAAAAAGTAATTTCCTCAAAACTATAAATAAGATCCTCACTAATATGTACTGATATAACTTTCAGAATGGTCATCCTTGTGGAGTTCAGTGGTTCAGATTTGTCAACGTAAAGGAAGCTTCCAATGTCAGCAGATAATGGCGAACATTAAACATTGGGAAACGAAACGCTTACTTTTCAAACGGGAACCACTCTTACACTACGAAAATGTTTCATCTGCCATTAATTTTACCGGTCTGAGTTGCGACTCGGAAAGAAACTTTAAATTTTTAGCAATAGATCCTCTGGATGTGCCTTTCTTCGTTGATCTTGGCCTTTCAGGATTAGAAAATCTTGCGGGAAAATCAGATCAGTCCGTTGATCCAATGGCATTTATAATTGATTCCCAGGTAGGGATTGGTTTGTTTAGTTGAAAGCATGGTTTTATTTTTAAACTCTTGACGTTATGTATGTTGTTTTACTGAATGATTTTTCATTATCAAATTTCAGAATGACATTATGGTTCCACTTTCTTCGTTTAATATATCAGAGATTGCACTGGCTATTTATAACTACACCACAGCCTCAGAGACTGGAAACACTGAGATGTTATCTTCAAGACTATTTGTTAATGATGATAGAAATCGACAAGAAACTTACTCTAAGCGATCATCGAATAATTTATTTGAAACTTGGGGATCGGGCGACTTGATAAAATACGTTACAAGAGATTCAAAATTAAATAATTCTAATTCCGTGCTTCTCCTGTACACTGCTTCCTTTTGTGGGTTTTGCGCAATAACTACAACCCATTTTGTTTCATTAGCAAGGTTTCTTGCAGACAATTATGGAGACGGCAGATTAAATATTACATTAGCAAAAATAGATATGTTCAAAAACACATTACCCCTTGAACTGAGCCCAAAACAACTTCCCACAGTAATTTATCTTCCCAGTTCCAAGTAAGTTTCAGAGGCAGCCAATTTGTTTCTTTTAATAACTACACAGAAATATGTTTTCGTGTAATCAGTATTTTAAATTTTTCGTTTTGTAAATCATAGTCGTTCGGACATCAAAATGTATCCAGAAAATCAAGAAGTAACGACAATTGGTTTGCTTCGATTCATCTTAAGTGAACTGGAACCTGCTAGAAGAGTTGAAGCAAGTCTCATGTCTCCATCTTGTGGGCCAAACGGGGGAAAATGTGTTGCGCAACAAAATCAGTCAGGAGGACTGGAATGTCACAGTATAACATCGTCACTCTGGACAAAGTCAAATGCTACGACAGAGGAGCGGTTTTCGTGCATAAAATCAGGACGAACGTCGGTGTCCAATCAGATAGACTTTCTTTTACAAAAACTTCGTAACGGCGATCAAGTTGATTTCGAACGCGCGTTAGGACCCTTAAACCAAGTGGTAATTTAAACATACAAAAACAAATCATAGAAACTGTATTTAACTCATAACTCATTGTTTGAATTTGTGAATTTGTGAGCAGTAAATGTTTTATTACCACCGAATTATAGACACCACCAACTTGGAATGGAAGACTTTTGGATCGGCTACGCACCATGGCGTTGACCTTGGACGTTTCGTAGCGCTGATTTTAACTCTCAAGTTATAATGTTTTTTCGTTGGTTTTCGGTACTCTATTGTTCCTGACAATGTGCATTTTATATTCGATATTTTCCAACTACAATCTGCCTTTTTTACAAAAATTCTGTATCTCTTTCGAGTTTACTCTAATTGCACAACATTTGGACTTGCTAACCTAATACTGGCTTTATTACGCACTTCGAAGTGAAAACCAATGTTGAAGTGTAACGTGCCTCTCTTTGTTTTATACACAGTTAAACTTTTTAAATGTGCTGTTTACCCAAACTTCACTTATTCTACATTTATTTGGAGAGAAATGGGTAATTGCTTTGTTAACTAAACATTTATTTACATGCAATGCAACATTCAACAATGTTATATAAGTTGCAGTGAAGTGACGGAGTGAGTAAAGATTGAAAGAAAGAAGGATTTGTGCGCATATGCGAAAATTATATACAGAGTATTTTCCCTCTGATTCCAGTCCTTGTTAAAATTATTGTTAAAAGACTACAAATATCGATCGCAAATGCATGAGAAATCATTGGTTTGATTTATCAATCTAAGTCCATGAAAAATTATATTAATGAAGCTATAATTGTAACCTTCAAAGATATCTGTGATGGTAATTTAAAGTAAGACGATAGGTTAAAATATATTTACGAATTTATTGTCTCGGCTAAGACTGGCCATTAATAATTTGGACTCTTGAATCCCAGTTCCCGAAAAAAATGCAGATGTGTGTTTGTTTGTTTTTTGGGAGAGGAGGGGCAAAAGTTTTGGGAACGGGTTACTTACTATGCATGATTCAAGTGGGGATACTTCCAGTGTCAGCCTTGATTACGCTTTCGTAAATTGTCGCATTTATATGATAAGAAAGAGTTAATAATATATTATTACAGATCTTACAAAATCTTTGTATGTACATGTAAATAGTATGTAAATTGAAAAAGTATTTATTTAATCGTTGAACGAGAAACGGAACATTAATATATTCGTTATTCAAGAAATAAAAAATCGTTAATTTCTCCGGATTCCTGCCTCTCTGGCTCTATCGTTTTTTTTTAATATTAACTGTGTTTGCATAAATAACTTTCTATTACATTCCATACCTTGATACTTCTCATTTCCGAAAACAAACAAACATATCTCTCTGTTCTGTCACTTCGTTTGAGAATGCCCCGGAAAAGGCAAACGGAGCCCGCTGATTCACTTCCATCATTTGTGTTTAGAGTTAGAGGAACTTTCTTTTCTTGGATTAAATGGACGAACTGGAGTAAGTAGAAAGTGAAGAGAAGAGAGAAGAGATTAAATGGGACAAGTGTCAAGTGTCAGTCGCCCAGCCTAAACTAAGCTCCGTTTATCTTTTTGTACGGAAGAAGATTAAACAATTATACTAAAAACCAGTGGTTCTATCGAACTGTACGGACGTGATATTCACATCTTTAATTTGCATCTCTATTATTCATCGGATAAACTGGAAAGGACACATTCAGGTAATTAATGATTGTTTCTTTCCTGATAAACTGGCATCTAAAGATAGTTCCATCGGTAATCATTAAATCATCCATAACAGTAAGAAAAACAAATGATATTACATACCATGCTTACACACTACACAGAAAGGTTAAAGTTATTGTGTGACACTACTTTAATGTCAGAACGAAGTATTTTTATTTATTAAAAGTTAAGACTTTTAAAACGTTCTCCGATATCTTGTGTTAATTAACAATCTGTAATTTAATGTGATTTAAATTATTCCTAACTAAACGAGGTGTGTTTTTTGAAATAACAAAATGATGAGTCGGTTTCTGTTGATCGTATCTCTCTCATGATGAGAGTCTCATCTCGTGATCAATTTTCTATTATTTTTTGTTACTAGTATATTTACAATTACTAGTTAGTACCTTGAAAAATCCTTGCAAACCTATTGAAAAAAAAAGTTTCTCGAGAGGGGAGGAGGGGGTGCCACTCAAAAAGTCATTTGAAAGTAGAATATAAGATGAATTAGGCCTAAGGGGGAGAAAAGCTCAAGATGAAAGCTCTATTATACATGCATATATGTATGTAGTAAAATGTCGACATGCTAAAGGCTGCCGGTAACAATACGTCACTGACTGAAAGGGCCATTATAATATTATGACATATTATGTCATATAATACTTAATTTTTAACTGGTTGCCTTTCCTTTTGGGTTAACTAAAATAATTATGATTACATAATATTACATAACGCTTAGGTTATTAGAGTTGACATGAGTTAAATTATTGCCGATTATTTAGAGAGACACCTAAATTGCTCTCCGATTCATTTAAAGGTGATCTACTGGAAGTTCGCCTGAAAGTGCTGCACGTCAAAGTATGGACTCAAATCCGCTCAGAGCAGAAAGGTGTATGTTCGCATGTTCCCCTTTTGTTGTTTCAGTTCCATTACCGCAATTTCCTCGGTTCTCTGAGAGAACTTCTCTCATCACCATTCCCGTTCCAGTTCTCTGGTTCGTGCCTCTTGTGAACCCCGAACTCAGCGCTTTGTCGAAATCAATGGATATCACAAAAACGGTTCCGTTTTTTTTTCAGAAACATAATGAAAATTCACTTTCTCCACAGATTTTTTATTTCTTTTTCATCACCCCTGATGATAAATGTTGACTTAAGAAAGTACAAATGGGCGCAAAAATTGCCTCGCATGTTCAAATTTGGTAAGGATGTGTGAGAGAGAAAGCGAGAGAAAGAGACAGCGAAAAAGAATGAAAACCAATTTCCAGAACAAAAAGCTGACCAAACAATTTTCGACTCACACAAGTGCTACTTTATGAAAGCGGCGACTCAAAAATAATAATGGCATCTGTGCTGTTTTTATTCTCTACCTCTTACTTTCTCCTTCCTGTCTTTTTCCTCTGTCCTTCTTTCTTCTCGCTGGTCGCTTCTTTTCTCTACATTTCCTGGGGTGAAAGAAAGCTGACACATTACATAAGCAGGTACAATGAGAAAACACTTCATCTTCTTTATTACGATTCTTCTGTCGCGCATTCAACTAATACATGGGGAATCATGGAATATGGACTGCTGTGTGGACTTATGGACTCTCGGACTGTGCCCCCTTACCTTTACTGATTTTGTACTTTATCCTTTATCAGCGTAAAAAGACAACTGTCCGTTTCCATTGTTTGGGACACTCTCTTACTCTTCTTAGGTCGTTGTTTCTCCTCTCGCCTTTTTTATCGCAATACTTTGCAAGGAAAGCATGTTTAAGGCTGTGAGAATATGTTTTATATACTGGCCAGGAAGCTTCCGATTGCGATTGTGGTGCAATCATTGTACCACATTCAACCCACGAAAGCAAATGTGGAAGGGGATAATATCACTAATGGATGCTCCAGTCGTTGCTAATACTGTTTGTCATGCGAACTTTGTTGATGTTGAAGTTGATACTAAATTTTAAAATACTGAATGGGGAACGGAGCTTTTCACTAATGCTTCCTCTTTATCATCGTAGTATTTTTAACATGATCACTATTGCAAATCCCTTTTAAATAACAATTCACTGTTTTTGTAAGATTCAAGAGCAAACTTTAGGTAATTAAAAAATCTCAAATACAGTTAGGTAAGGTTAGCTCATCTTCCTCGCGTGTTATGTAGTTGTAGTATCATAAGTTTTTTTCTGCTGTTCGTCCCCTCATTCCTGTCCAGCTCTCGTCTTTCGATTTATGTGTTAACGTTATCTTGGAAGGACGACAAGACAAGGCATTCTTCGGTGCTAAAGTTTCTTTGCGACCGATCCGCCGTCCTTGTATTTTGACAACCAAGAGAGAATGGAGAATAAAGAATAAAGATAGAGGATTGCTATCTGTTTTTGGTGATTGGCTACCTTAATGTTGTCATTGTCCTCGTTTTGTGCGATACTATTAAATAATTCAGAATCATAAGACACGACACAATGTATCTTGTGTAATCAGTTTATTGCATCCAAATACGAAAGAAAAGCAGTAATCCGTGGGAAAGTGGGAGCGGGGAAAGTTTGGAAGGAATGTATTTTCAAGATACTTGAAGTAAGAAAGTACAGTCAAATAAAAATCAAGCCCTAATTTAAAAAGTAATCAAGGCAAGAAAGCCTCCTCTCTACAGTTTGGAATTATATCGATTCTTACACTTTTGTAAAAATACAAGCTAGATAAGTTTAAATGAAAATGCACTTTTATTGTTCACTTGTTTTTGATACTTTTGTTGCCTTTTACCCTTACCCGTCTTGTCATTCATTTTCTTTTTTCAACAGAATATATATAGACAGTGGCTTAACATATTTTTTTTCTTTTATGATCTATTTGATGTAAAACATATTTTCGAATCATCTCTAGAAGGTATTTATCTTTTTAAAAACTTGCGTGATGCATAGAAAGTTGTATTACGAGATTTTGTGAGAGCGGGCAAATGAGTCTAAAATTGTTAGGCAAACAGGAGTGCATATGTATGTGACAGGAAAGTGTAAATCGTCTAAGTTGATGATTGAGGACATTATTTACCACTATGTAGCAACATTTCTTCTGTTTTCAAACTTTCTCACCATGCCCTTTGCCCTCACGTACTTATTACTTTGAGTAGATGATGTCAGAAAAGTGCTGCTAGGGGTTTGCCTTCTGGAAGACCTAAACCTCTTATGTCTTCTGGGCACTTTATATTTTCGTATCAATCATCTGCGTAAAAGCTCCAGACGTTTTTTATTTTTTCCACTGTTTCCTGATTGTGATTGTAACATTTAATATGTATAGGAAGTTTTACTGCTACAAGGCGCACACATATTGCCTTTGCTCGCGGAGTACATTATAGTAATATGTTACTTTAACTCAACTCGAATGTCAGTTTTGTCATTTCCCCCGCCGGTGTTGTCGTTGTCACATTGTAAGGAGAAAGAAACTTGTCTTGTGTTAGCTGATTTCTCTCCATTCCCCCAGAAAAGAAATCTTTTTTTTTTCTCCTGAGGTTTGAACCTTTTTATTCTTGCTCTTCTCTTATAATAATAATAACAGCCCTGATGCTTTCTTGAATATCTGTCTTCCTACGAGACTTTTTCTTTTCCCTCCTCTTGCTGAGAAGAGTGAGTGAAGAACACTTCTGGAATACTTGGTGTGTGTCAAACCCCGACATATTGTGTTCTTTGGTTTTGTTCTGTCGGTTGGTCCCACGGATTCTGCCTCTTTTGGAGCTGAGCTGATTTTTTCTCTTTCTGGATATGACTGAGCACTGCCTTACCTTTCTTCGTGAACTCTGAACAAATCCATAACTGCATTCCATACACAATATTGTTCATCGCGAGAACTAGAGCCATTCATAACTCAATATTCTGATTCAAGTCAGCAAGAAAAATAGTGGAGTGTTTGTTTCATTCCTATCATTCCTTCCGAGTCCCAGTGTAGGAGAATGTGTGTACCCGAAGTTTAACCTGAAGAAGAGAAGAAAAGCAAGGAGAAAAATGGAATAGTACCAAACGAGTGCCCTGCGGAGTTACCTTTCCTTTGTGTCAGTAAAAGGAAAAAGTTTTGATCTCTGCGTTTTTTCTCTTCCTTCTCTCTCTGCTCGCTACTTCCACTCATTCACTGGGTTTTCTCCTTTCCAAATTTTACTTGTTCATCTTGTAAAAATTCTCATTTCCCATTTTTATAATGCATATAATATTTCTTTTCTGCAGTGATCAGCAACCCTCTTCGCAACTCAGTAAGAAAATGTTGTATGTGGAAAAGCTGCGTCCCAATTTTCTACTTCACATAAGCCAACCTTCAAGTATTCTTGACTCTTGCTGTGCTTACATTTTTGAAGTACGGCGATGACTAGAGAAAGCTCCAGATTTCACACAGAAAGAAAAACCAAAGCTTAGAGTTTTATGGTAAAATCTTTTCTTCTTTTGGTAAAAACTACTTTTCCGTCGTTCTGGTCAACTAGACCAAGATGAAGAGCATAACGTAAGAAGGAGGAGTAGGGGAAAGCGAGATTGTTTGTGAAATAACAGTGACATTTTAAAACTCTTATATTTTAGTACGACAGCAAACAGTCATTTTATTCATGTCTGGTTGGTCTAAAAATATATTTGAAAAATATGCAGATAGTTTTTATCTGTTCTCTTTTTCTCGGGGCAAATAATCTTAAGAGATGTTGCTCAGGGTAGGTACGCTTGATAATATTATATAACGAACTGCTTGCGACTGGTTTGTCTGTCTTCTCAAGAGTCTGTCTTCAAAGTAAAAAAATCTTAGTCTACAGTCTATATGTAGAGTAAGCATGTTTCTAAACATTTAACTAATTGGTAATTACATGATTCTGTGATGCTCAGACCTTAGCTAAGCTGGGCTGTGCATTTATTGAGGCGTTCTTAATTTAGGTATTAATAGCCTCAACTAAAATAACCTGTTTTATCCCGATTGACGTTCATGTTAAGGTTAAAGTATATTTGGGAAAATAAAAATAAACAAATAATTCGATATAGCAAATTTCGGTTAATTATAATTACCAAAGTCATTAATTTTTTATTTGAAAATTGAATCTGCAATTTGTATGATATTACAATTTGCCTTGTAATTACATAGTATTACAGATTTGTTAACACGTCGTTTTGGCAGAGATTCGCATTCGACTTGTCATATTACTATAAATATACCAGAGCAGCTAGACTGACGATGAGATATACATCCAGATACAAATAACTAATATCATATCTAACTGCATCCAGATACATGTACGCTGCGCTGATACTGTTTATTAAAAATCGGGATAGACGTTTTCTGAGTTTGTGATGCGAAAAAAATATTACAACCTTTACCTGTATTTCGTTTGGTATATTTATGAATCCTGCAAGGTTTCTTTTGTGAGATTTTCTAAGATAAAAACAAGGGGAAATGTGCTTCATCGTTACATTTGGAATTTGAGGGCAGGTCTGATGTAATGTGTAATAGCGAGGGAAGAGGCAGGAAGTAAAAAAATCTCTTGGTGTTTAGTGATGTAGTGATGTCGGTGAATAAGACAAAGTATAATATATGTTCATTTTTGCACTTTAAATACCGGGAGAAGAAGGATTCCTTTACTGGACGACTGAACACGCTTTTTCTCCTTTGCTGGTAAAGCTGTGATGAAATGAAGTAAAGTATGTGTACGTGTCTTTTTTTCTATTCTGTCAAGCGACTTCTCTTCTTGTTCCTCTTGTGAAGATAGAGAACTTTTTCCCATTTTTCTCTCTGGTTCAAGTCTCACTTCTTCTGAAGCCTTTAAGCTGAGTAAACTCCGTTTACATGTATTTCAATGGATCAACGGGCTTGAACTTAAACTAAGTGTGTGTTGAATATAGTTAAAAGCTACAGAAATTCGGAGCTTACTGAAGATAGGAAAAGAGAGATGTTGATGATGATACATTGTACAGAAAATATTACGTTTTTACGCTCACGTTTGTACAGTGGTAAACGCTGCTGCAAATCGTTCTAGCTGTTGGGGATGTCGAGACGTGGACACTTCTTCGGCAGCTTCATAACTCCCTTGGACTTCGGGGTGGTTGGATTGGAGGAGGTTTAGAGGTTTGAACCGTTTGCAAGAAAAAAATAGACAGCTACGGGCTGAAGCGTTTCATGGGACAGAATGAGTTGAATTTTTAGTGGTCTTTGTTAGTTGGTTTTTTTCTTCCAAAAATTCTACCAAAGTTACCATTTACCACCATACATTTATGGTTCATTTTTATTCTGACTCTCACTTTCTCTTGGCTTACTATTGCTATAACCTGTGCATGTGCACGTTGCGTCTACCGTAGCCTCTCTCAAGTCGTGTTTAAAAGTTTCGGGGCATTTTGCATTCTTTTGGGTAACGGAAAAGACTGTTATTGCTGGTGGTAGTTTGTGGAGTAGTTTCAAAAGATTATTATTCTCATCTCAAAATATGAACATACATGACTAGTTGGTATTCTTTGTAAGCCACATTATGGTGAGCGCAAAGAGGAAAACTTGAAAGTTTAAAGCTACAGATTCATAATGTTGTCGCTAATGTGTAAAAAATGAAAGTGAAGGTTTAATTGCAATGAGCACTTTAAAAGTGATTTTAAACTACGCAATACGCGTTTTTATTGAGTAAACTGCGTTTCTCATCGTCTCATCCTCATCAACAAAACAGCCGCATTTATTCTTCTTCTGGGCTCTGATTTACAACCAAGTGCTAATTTGTATGCAAACATTAACTACAGCTGCCTGCCTGCCTAAGAAGCTGTATGAGTTTCTTTAGTGTCAAGGAAGAACTTCTCATTCATCATTCGAATGTTTCTTCTCAATAATGAACTATTTCTAAAAATTGTTTGAGATGAAGAAAGACGAAGACGATTTTCATAATTGTGTGTGTGCTTATGGAAATTTTATCCTAACGAGTTAAACTATTCCTTCAAGTCGTCTGCATCAGCATTGATTGAATCATCCACATCTTATTTCAGTGTCTCTGCACAATTCCAATTTTGAGACAACCGGCGAAAACACGCCAGTTGCAGCCGGGGAGTCGGAAGCAGGCGTTCATGAAAAAAAATGTTAAAAGAGTCGTATGCTTGGAACGGTGAACACTTGCGTTTTCCTCGTGTCATGTCAGCACATCCTTTTTTCTACTGATAACTTGACTTGTTCGATTGTAACCTACGAAAGAATTTTGCGGAGCTCCTGAAGTGTATTTCTTATGTACTTTAAATATCAGTTTAATTAAATGTGACATGTCATTGTAGAGATTAGAGATATTCTTTTTCGTGCCTGCACGTTTATGCAGTGGACTTTCCTATATTAAGATGCTGCAGGACACCTAACTTTATAATTCCATTTGACATACAACGCACGTTTCACTGTAAAATGTTATACAGTTCTATAGTGTCTCTCGTCAGTATTCATCCGATCCACCATGTCCCAGGTGTGCAAAAGATTTCAAGCTTTGCTCATATATATTTCTGGCTAAATTAAATGTGTTAGAAAATTGAAAAGAATTTTTGAGCATGGAGGTTGCAAACTGTCTGCTTGTTTATGGAAATCCATGAATTCATTTTTCTTTTATGGAAATGTTTTTATCCTGCTTTTGCTTCTACTTTTCACGCTTTATGTTTGTAATAGTAGTTTCGAATTTCGATTGATAATTCTTTGCGTTGGGTAATACCATTTCAAACAGAGCACCTTCATTTTTCACCTTCAAAACTTGTAATTTTCTGTAAACATTCCGCGAATACAGAATTGGCAATATGCTTGGCTATGTAAGAAGTAAAATGGCAGACGATTGAAATGTTCTTTTGGAAAGTTGTGCATGAAAAAGTTGTTTGTGTAGTTCGGTTATGTGGAAAGTAGTAAGCAAGCAGCAGTAAAAAGCAACATTATTTATCGTAATGATGAGGAAGCATGCACGCTTGTTTCGTTCCGTTTGTCGAAAAAATCAAGATTGGCTTGAGGCATGTTTTGGACACATTTGGATAAAGTTTGATGTTTGCATTTCCATTCGTAGCTTTGTTGTGTAATAGTTGTGCTGTCAAGTCAAAAGATCAGTCAACAGAAAATGGGATATAAAACGAATGTTTTGTGTATAGTTTTTTTTGTATCTGAGCGGAGTTGAGCATCTCTTCGAAGGAGACAAGAGACAAGTGCATGCACAACGGTGTAGTTGACTCGTCGGCACTGGGTGCATCAGAAATGGTAGAAAGCCAAAGGCGTACATCGGGGTGATGACGATGAAATAGAAAGGAATGGGACATGACCACATCAGATTCGTGTTGATGGTTGCCTTCTTTTTCTCTTTCTCGGCCTGTCTCACGGCTTCATTTGGGAGTGAAATGGGAATCACAAGATTTTCCGGGACTTACACGCTCACTCATCCGGAAAGAGTGGTGCAAGTGACTGAATCTATTACGAGATCAGAAAAGGTTACAAAAGTAGCATCATCACAATCAGAAGTAGAAAAGAGAGGCTCCAGAAGAAGAAAGAGGAGGATGCAGACAGCAAAAGAATTTCAGATGAGGCGACAGCGGCACAAACGCTCAGATCTGGAAAAGCAAACTTTTACTTTGCTCGTATCACCAACA
Organism: Cyphoderus albinus; assembly: GCA_021029165.1. NCBI lineage: Eukaryota > Metazoa > Arthropoda > Collembola > Entomobryomorpha > Paronellidae > Cyphoderus > Cyphoderus albinus. The sequence goes on along the minus strand of VYYJ01000641.1, from coordinate 5,301 downwards.
ATGACCCAAGGGACAACTACTGATCAGCAAGATTTTTGTTGGTCTCTTGCTCAACCAAAGAGAACTGGACAATGCTGGAAAGGGACCGGAGGAAGCAGCAACGAATTTACTGCCACTTATTCCAATTTCAAGTGTAGCACTTTCCCAAACCCCGTTTGCCAAAAAGTTTCATTCTTTGCTTTACTCAATTTACCCGAATCGACACATCCAAGGCACAAAGCGGAGAGGAAAGCTTCGCTACAACTGCAACACGAGAAAAATCCTCTACCGGATGATCACCCATCTAACCCAATATTCTTCGTGTATCCACCACCGACACGACGTCCTCTCTCCTCAGAAAAGGAAGCAGTAGAGGGGAATGATGACTATGATGGAATGGATGATTACGAGCCAACATTTCACTTAGAGTTTACTGGTATCGGTATCGGTAGCAGAAGTACAAGTCGTTTTCCTAAATATGATCCCAGGATCAGTGGAGGCTTTGATAGTTACGGAGAAAATGCTCCCTTTTATTTTGACAGAATAAATAGTGATAGTAGTGGAAGTATCATTGGGCGTAGTAATACATTCGTTGTAAATGAAAACGGTGGTAGCATTAAAAGTAGTAAGAAAAGCAATGTAGCAAATGCCAGTTCTTTTGATGAATTATGCAGAGCACTGTTGATAGATTATGGATAAAGCAAAAGTAAAAATGAAGTTGGCCCCACTCTTCCTAAACATTTTGGTTGGGTTATACTGAAACAGTAGCTTTATTAGTAACATGGAGGAAAAGATAAATTATTGTACGAATTCTTAAATGTTATGATGTACCTGTACTGTAATTAAACATGCCAATTTTTCACGAAATAAAAAATTGCACCTTACCGTTACAGTTATCTATTGTTAACGAGAATCCGGGAGAAAAGGTGACGATTTCTTAATCTCTTGCTTATACTGGATGAATTGATTTTGCATTTGCGGTTTCTCCCTTCCTCTTGGCTGTCGACTTTATAATTAAGACTGGATACATTGACGGACATGATTCTTCTGCGGTTCAGCGTGGGTTTGAGACTGAAAGACAATCGACGAATGTGGCTTTTCGACTTAAAGAGAGCAAATCCATGACAGTTCGACATTAACTGTCGACGGATTGCTCTCTTGAAGGTTAAAGCCAATTTTATCTGTCTTGCAGTGTCTTTATACCCGTGTCCTTTCCTCAATCTCAATATTGAATACCAAGAAATATTCCAGCGTAAATTGATTTCCGGTTGGTTATTTCTCATTTCGTCCTTTTCGTTCATTTGTTCCACTTCGACCAGTTTCAAGTTCAGCCAATTCCGGTTGCTTGTTATGTTAAATCTCACGCATATAACAAAAAGGTCCACTGTTCGTGTAAAAGAACAAATTACATTATCCTTTTACATCGAGTTTGAAAAGAATGCGGAAAGTGGCTCATTTAATTTAATTGCCAGTAAAGAGAAAATTCAGTTAATTCTATTAACGTGAATTGTTGCATGATAATGGTTACGTATTCTGTGTACAATAATGCAATATTTTAACAGGAATTACCTCAAGGAAATGCACTCAATTCAAATTCTTATTATACATGAGCTATGAGATACAAAGGATTTTCTCTGGCTTTTCATACCTGACTCTTCTGAAAATCCTTTCACTCTTTCTTTCGACTTCTCCTGTAGCAGGCATCCTGGCCACATTCAACTGCAAATATTGTAGCTCACAGAAAGAAGCTCCCTTCTCTCTACTTGCCAAGATGAGAGCTCCTCTCAAAACATGGATCCCCTGGGTCACATTTCCCAAACTAAAGAAATAATCATATCTTTTAGAGAAGGTACTTGAAACCTCTCAAGTGGTGAATTGGGAAAACTTTAAAAAAAAAAAGAACTGGCAATGACCCGGCAGGAAACAGGCTTGATTAGAGTTTACCTTGTCCCACGACCGGCACCACCTACCTTCCATATATTTGCTGGAATCATGGAATTCTGCAATACGAGACTCTCCATAAAACTTTCCTTGATTGCATGCATGTGCACAGCGCCACGGTAAAAAATAACTACACAGTTATACGTTTATTTTACCTGTATTTTTAAAACAAGAAATATCCATAAACTCCGTTTGCTTCATATTTTGCAGAGGAGTGTAAAAAAAGTTTTAATAAACCCTTTCAAAAAATAACTTCTTTCATATTTTCATCTTGTTTTGTTTATCGTGAATTTTTTGCCTCTTCCGTCGTCTTAAGCCAGAAAAACCAATTTGTCTAACTTGAATATGTAGTAGGGTTGAGAGATGATTGCATGTGCACTGTTCAGGGAATTTCATTTCGAGCCCGACAAACTTGAACTAGCAAACTATTTAGAAAGGAAGAGTGAAGGATGTGCGTGGCGTGCCACCTTATTTCCTCACTAACTACTGCCACTTAACTCAAAACTCTGCTTGGGTCTTTAACGAATCTATTTTTCTCTTTAAATTCAATAATTTCCTTCCTTGCTGTGCTGGCGAATTGCTAAGAAATTTAGGTTTACTTGATGAAATGAGTGATGATGGACGTCGGAATGACTCTCTCCTGTCTACCTGCTCAACTTTTTACTTACTAAACAAAGTTTATGCCGAACTACTTAGTCAGCACAGCAGGATGACGATGATCAAGAGGTTCATGTTTTGCCCTCTTCTTTCACTTTTTGCTGTGCTTGCATGTACTCCAATAATTTGTGTGTACTTTTTCGCTCCTCTCATGTCAGCTCTACCTAATTTTTTCTTCTGCTTATTGTCCGACTTGTCTAGCTGGCAGGTTTACATGAACTGCATTGTTGCAGGAAGGCAGAAGTAAAAACCATTCAATGTTTTCGAGAAAAAGTCCCAAGGAAAAATGAAAGAAAGCTTGGAAAAGGTGTGAAAATCTGTGTAACAATCAACCACTGCAACGCTGTGTATGTTTGAAATGAGAAATTTAACTTTTCTGCTACTGTGAGATTGGATAACACTTTGCAAAGAGTTTAGTTCAAATGAAACTTCACTACTGATACTTCTTACCACATTGATTGTGCTAACACGTCGCCATCATCAGCATAACGTAAGTATTGTAATATCAACATCGTCAAAATATTTGGACTACTATTATATACACAATCCATTTGTCTACATGTATGAAAATAATTCAATGAAAAAATGAATCATTCAAATGATTATGACATGATACTGTAAACGAAAGACATGAAGAAAATTAGCAAGATTCCATACTGACTTGTAAGCTTTTATTACCTTCCCAAAGTACATACTAACACTCACATCATGCATTTTTATTACAGGCGACGGAATGATAAACAATAGCTAAACTTGGGTATAAGACAATTCACAGGTTGTGATGCCAAAAATGAAATGTGTGAGTGTTACCCCTCTGACGACGACGCAGCACTGATATTTACTGTTTGAATTATTGTTGTATTTTTAAAAGTCTGATTATTATTTTCTACGAAATGAACAATAGCCAGGTGCGGGAGAAATGTAAGGACGTGAGTATTTCAACTCCAGTTTGCACGAAACTCAAGAAGACCGTGTACAGAACTGGGCTACGTTCGTTCAATTTACACATTTTCTTAAATGGCCAAAAATCTTTGTGTAATATTATCATTCATATGCAGACGGTTGGTAGCTGACACAAATATTTCACATACTGTGAAAAGGAGACGACAAGTGAATAAGGATTATTGCATTATATTATAATGTGCATTATGAAAACTGAAACCCCCTTGTCGTTTAGTATCGCCAAGTTTTATTGCATATGTGGTGCCACTTTCAAGCGACATGGTAAATAATAGTATTTTTAAGAAGTCTGTGGTGCTTACCATAATTACATTTCAAGACGCCCCTCCAATTTGCCACATCACCAGAGAGCCGGAAAATATTCAGGTGAAGTTAACCGTGTGTAACAAAGAAAAACACTGCCATTGTTGCCCATGTCGAACCAAGTCTTTCAAAAGAAACGTTGATCAACTGTATCGAGCTGGATTTCTCCGCATTTTTCTAACGATCTCAATAATGAATTAGAATGACAAACTGACGACAGCAACTGCGTAAATGAACTGAATAGTGAACACAAGTAACAAATTACCAGAAAGTTATTGCACCGAACAGAGATCTGGTTGGAATGGAGCAAACTCTTGTCTCCACCGGTATTTCGTGTACTTGTTGATTCTTGGTGGTACGGAGGAGGTGTAAGAAACTGCTTGAAACGTTGTCTAAGATCTATTTTCAATGAACTCAACCCACTGATTGCGAATTAATGTTTGGTGTGACCTGACTCAGACGCAGCAGTTTATATACCTGGTGAAGAAAAGAAAAAGATCATCACGTGCCGTTGCATATATAATAGCCATCATTCGTGCATTATTACATTTTACCTACAAACAAACATACCTACCCACAATTTACCTGTGACTGCTCTGTTTACTTGTTGTTATTAATGATCATTCATCATCCATATTCCGTTCACCATCATCACTAACATTTACTAAATATCCACTCTTTCTCAAAGTTATGTTGTGCCCTTTCCTTTCCACTTTCTGATGTTTAGATGTTTAGGAAGAGTTAGGAGGTTTTAAAGCAAGGCTTGTAGCGTAATTTTGTTAATAATAATAATAAAATAATAATAATAACCATCCTCATCTTCACAGCAAGAGCAAGTAAAGATGTGTGCATTGAAAGTCTTTAAGAATTCATTTGGCATTGTTGTTACATATTCTGCCGACAGTGATAACTAGGACTATGTGTGCATGTAAAACACTGCGTGGTTTACGACCGACCTTATAACGCAACAATGAAATCTATGAAATTGTTGAAGGTTGACGCAAACATAGAATATGTATTTTATACGGACATTTTTCATTTTTTATGCAGGTACAAAACTCTGTTAAAAGAGCTGCGTTGAAAAATAATAACAAAGAAAAAAATATCAGCTCATCTTTGCAGTTTCATTGCATATGTAAAATTCTAGTTTAATATTAAAACAGAACTAAAAGTAATGGAGCATTTCAGCATTTTATGCATGTGGCATTAGAGAGAAAATAGGAAGGCAGACGGAGAAGGGAAGCCGACCGGTGACGTGGTTTTCTTCTTTATAGGCTTGAGTAGGAAGAAGTATGAAGGCGATGCTAATGCATGCAATGCTGTGTTGTAAGGGATGAGTTTGACGTGTTAATACCTAAAACTAACTGAAACATGACAGTCCGTTTGAAAGGCCTGGATAAAAATGTCACTAGAGAAATCCCCATTCCCTGCAGCGTTTGCATCGCTTAACTGTCACTTCCG
>VYYJ01000640.1:0-49534 GCA_021029165.1 Cyphoderus albinus | reverse complement strand
TCCTTAAATACTAATGTGCAAACAATACATTGTATGTTGGTATTTTTAGAACAAAATCCTAAAAGTTAACAATATGTATATCATTTCACTAGCTTGAAAATAAGTTAACTTTCTTTGGATTTCATTGTTCAACTTTTTTTGAAACCTGAGAATAATAATAAGTTTTGTGTATGAATAGCACACAAAGGAGTCTGTCTCATCCATTAAATATCACAGAGTGTACGATGACAAAGAGACTCTTTTCAATTGTGCTCAGCTCAACTCCTCCAGATTTCGAAGTTAACACACTACGACGTGGACGACCTCCATTCATTCGTTTCATTCAGTGAGTGAGCACTCAGAGATTTTATAACCGGTGTGCCGCCACAGTAATAAAAGCAGGAACGACTAGCCCACTGCCCCATTATCTATGCCATTTCTTTGACTTTCATCCCATTTTTTTGCTTTCCTCATCATCCATCACTCAAATTTGGCGACTCCCCAGACATCAACATGGAACACACATTTACTCTGCATTTATTATTTTCACTTATTTTGATAGCCTCACTCTTCCTCTACTTTCTCTTGATTTTCTCCCGCTGTTCACTCGCAATCTCAAATTTTTCAACTCGTTTAAACACGATTTTAGCTCTTTGTAGGAGAAAAGTACTCCGACGGAAGGCACAATCACAGTTGGTACATTTACATCACATTATTCAATTTCACTTGAGCTCCATTCAATTTTGCTTTTCTAAAGAAGAAAATTTTCATTCGCACAACTCAACGCAGTCGATCAGTAGAGTGAAAGCAAAAGCGACGAATTCCTTTATACTTTAGTTTGTTTGAATTTTGGACAACGAGAAAAGGGGCGCAGCAGCAGCAGCGACTCAATGAATTGAAATGAAACTACAGAGAAAACACACACAAAATCATTTAGATGTAGAGAAAAGACGCTAGAAAAAAGAGGCGCGTGGAGCTCCAGTCCCGGAGTTTCAACGTTCTAGCTAGACTCACTCAAATCACTTCTAATCATGAAAGTGTAAGCGAAATTATATCACTCAATTGAGAATTGAGAACCTCCAGAGTCGAGATTTTTGAGTGTGGTAGTTTAAAGTAGAGTTTGAAAAAGTTCCTTTAAGCATTAATTTCATTCATCTCTGCTCTGCTAAATACTACAATTCACGTTTCTAAATTCCCCTTTCACTTTCTACGTTCAAGTGATCATGATCATAGACAAGACAAAATTGCAATGTGATACGACTCTTTTCCTCAGAACTTCTCTTTTCGATTTCAGTTTTGAAGCCAGCCAGCCATCTCGTTACTGTTTACTTTTGAGCAAGCTTACGATGATGATGACAAGACGACAACGTATTTTCAGCTCACTGCTTCAAATGATGGGTACCAATTTAAAAAGTAAATGCAGAGTGTGACATGGTACATAGCATAGGTACACTTTGAGGCTTTGCTTTTATGTGTGTAAAACGGTAAGTCATGAGATGGAAAGTTATGTCCATTTCCTACAAGACATTTAAAGCATTTCGGGCGACCTAATGTGTGAAACATAGTTTCACTTTCAATTCCACGCTGCAACTCTGCGATGGAGGAAAGGGGAGAATAAACTAGTGTATCCTAAAAGTGGAATCATATTTCCGCTATTAACGGCAGCCTTTTCCATTTCCAGGAAACAACGAGAGAAAGTCGGCAGAAGTAATGGAAGAAACGAAGAGATATTTCAGGGAAAACTGGAATGGTGCAGACAGACGATACAGAGAACATTTTCTATCTTGGCATGAAATAGTTTGTGAAAGGACTTGGAAAAACGTTTGTTCGTACACAAAAAATGCAACAGCGAGCAAGTCAGTTTTTAGTTTTTGTAGCGATGAGAGAGACAGAGGCGGCTGTGGTCGTTGCTTCGTTTGTAGCAGTAGTCGAGTCGGGCAAAGAAGCAGACAGCAGCGGTTTAGTGACAGTTGCTCTTAACTTAGCAGAGGAAAGCAAAAGCGAAAACAAGTCTCGTACGGCAGAGAGAGAAAAAAACATAAAAACGAAAAGGGAAGGAAGAAAAAGCAACAGAGACAGCTGGATATTAGACACCACATCATTCTATTTCACTGACGACACATTATACACTTTTGCTGCACTTTCTAAATGGAGTAAACTCTCACTCTTTGTGGTACTCTATACATTTATGTATTAAGACAGTTTTACACGATTTATTCTCCCTTTCCCCAATGCTAAAAGATCTTGCTTTCTCCTCTCTCCTTATTCTCATATTTCTTCTTTCTTCCTTTCCCCACTTTCCTCTCTTCCTCCACCACCAGAATTGTATACATACATTGCTTTTGCTCCCACTATTTTTTGATGGCACATTAGATCCGACACAAATTTAAAAGAAACCTCCTGCCTTTCCAATGTATATATTCTTCATGTAAAGGTGTAAATAAAAGAGGAAACGCGATTCTACCGCTGCTACATATCATACATGTTACGGTCATAAAAGTAAAGAAATGTGGGAGTGTCACTCACTCAGTTCCTTCAGATTCATAAATATAGATACACACAGAGGGAGAAAAGAGACATGCAGATACCTACACGGCGACGGTGAGTTTTCCTGGATATTTTTTTCTCTTCTTTTCTTTTCTCCTCTCTGCACATTTACTGTTAGTTTAGTTTAGTTAGTGGAAAAGAAAGAGGCAAGCATTGTGAGAAAAGTTTTATCATCATCATCATCATGCTTGGTCATAAGAAGAATGGGAAGAAAAGGAAGTAGAGAAAGGGAGAGAAAGAAAGGAGGAAAGAGGAAAAGGAGAGAGACGAGGAACAGTGGGAATGTTGCGCAAGTCAAAAACTTTATCATTTCTGCTCGCTCGCCCAGTTCGCTCTCGTAACGTAACGTAAAGGAAGAGTGAGTTGTTCAGTTGTAGTAGGAGAGGAAGGAGAAGCGCGGCTTCTCTACGAAAGAAAATACTGAAATTCTCCGTGGGTGCTGCTGTGCTTTTATACTTTCTCCTTGCACAGTCTTATTTCTCATACTGCTTCAGCTCTCATACAACGCTTTCTCTTTGCTGGACTCTCATCTTTCGCGATGCCAGTGGCATATAGCAAGGCAAAGCGAAAAATTGTGCTGCTGCTGCTTCGCTTTGCCGTTTCTTCTACCCAGCCAGTCGTCTCTGTGTCTGTGTTCCGTGGTAAAAAAAGATGATGATCTTGGAATGGAGCAGTGGAGCGCTCCAGTGCCACGACTGCTGCTCCGCTCTTCTCTCCTTTTACTTTTACTACTTCTACTTACTACTACATCAGTTTCATAGTGTATCCTCAATCCTGTATTATTTATCAATGTACATTATTATGATTGTGCAGGTATACCTTCATCTTTTATGAACTTTTGGTCCTTCTCATGAAAAGTGGCATGGAACCATTATACTCTGCTCAACTGATGGTGGCGGTGGTGGTGGAAGGGAAGAATGTGAGCAGAGTTTGAGGAAGGATTCATGCATGAATGAATTGCTTTTTTCTCGTCGAATATTTCTCAGCGAAAAGTACGTTATGTGGAGGAAAGAGAAAGCGCTCCAAGTGATTCTCAGCAGCACACTTTCATTTCATAGATTTTTAGTTATTTCGTCGACCTCCCGATATTTTTTACTCTCTCCCTCCAAGTCATTCAGCCTTATAGCGATACTTGGATATTTTAATATTACGTATGATCCGTTCTCGGTTTTAGTAGACTGTTTCAGTTTTGTTCCGTGTATGGAAATAGGGGATAGATATGGATCCGAGGTACAAATATGTTTATGATTTTCGGATATATAATTTCTAATTTACTTCAAACTTTTTCCAGTTTGTTGGATAGCATAGCTTGTCATGCTGTCAAGTTTCAGGCTATCATGTTCGAAGCTTTCGTAATAGTATTGCAACGTTTCCGCTTTCTCCCTCCAACAACATTCTGAAAAATGGAAACAAAAACTTTCCAACTAAAAAGCTTAAAAGATAAAAATTTCATTATTGTAAAAAATATTGCATATAATGTAACGTCAAGTAACTTTTCCCTTTCATTTTTCTCCTTCTTTGATTATTATTGAGAGCTGTCGTCCGTGTACATTACTTAAAATACATGCATAATATAAATAATCAAATATTATCTAATTCTGCAACTCGGCATCTTCCTGAAATGACCAACTGACTGAACCGGATATTGACGCTGGGCGATTTTACAAGAATTGTTTGACTTTTATGTTCAGTTTCTCTTTTATCATCCTGCAGAACTTGGCTTCGCTCACTCAACCTGTCTTGCCTCCTCTCATGAAGGTGACAGTTCCAATTCCAATTGCATAGAGCAGGTAATAATAACAAGTGAAGTTAGTATGTTCCAGAGTTTCCAGACTGTTCGTAACTTACCTAATTCAGATCTTCTGCTTTGCCATATCATAAAACTACAGCTGGTGAAACTTAGCTCTGATATTTTAGATATGGATGGCAAGGAAAGCTGAAAGTGAGCAATATCATACATTATTGTTAATATTAGTATACTTGACGCATATTTATTGCACATATCATTGCAGAAGTAGCAAGCTGGAAGCGGTTCCGCAGACTTCCGCCCTGACGCAAGTCCCAATATGGATTTAAGTAAACCATGTTCCTTGAGAGGAGGATGACAATAATAATAATAAGTAAGGTAATCATTTTTATGATGATCCACTTTATTACAAGTGTGTGTTTCGAGTGAGTTAGAGCCAGTATAACGACGGGGTGCACTAAAACACACAATAGAGTTTCTTTTCAAGACGTTTTTATAACGCACCCATTTCATACGTACGTTTATGTACCCGCTGCACTTTCACATTTTTTAATGTACACAATTACCGGAATTTCAATTTTCAGCCGTCTTATTTACGGATCACATCTTTAATGTCACTTAGTTTATGACCGCATTTAGTTCACATATGCGTCCTTCGCCTTTCCTATTTCTGTCCGCTCACCGTAATTCTCCGTTATGTAACGCTCTAGGTAAATGAAAAACTCGCTTGCTTCTATTTTATTTAATTGATTGGCTCCGGGTAATTTGACTTTCTCCGTCTTGTGACAGTGAAAGAAGGTTTACTTTACTTTTACTCTACTTCAGAGTAATTGATATTCTGAGTTTTTATTTCTTTCTCGTTGGGATTTACGTAAATTAGCTGAAATGAAAATGAGAGATAAAACAGAGAAAATGTCCAGGTACCTCACTTAGTTTAAAGTTATTTTTCCTAGAAATGTCTAGATTTGGATTGATGTTGCAGCAAGCTCATCGACGCTTGCTTTCAAACAGAGGAGAAGCGAGATACGATTATGAAAGTCATCTTCCGTCATTCTTATAGTAAAAGAAGAGAAAGCAGAGAAAAGACCGGGGAATTCATCGAAGAGCTTCACATCGCAACATTCAAGAGTTTCCTACATGGTGTGTGTGTGTGTGTGTGTGTTTACGTATGTGTGCACTGGTGATGGTGTCAGAGTCAACAGAAGTGAGTGAGGAGAAGAAGAAGGAGAGGAAGATGCAGTGTGGAAGAAGAGCGAGAGAAGCAGATCTAAAAGCCATCAAGCTAAGTGCTCTCCTCCTTCGTTTCTCCTCTCTCCTCTCCTCTAGTACTCAGACTCATGATAATATTGATTTTGTTAGAAGTTTATAAGATGCGAGAATGCAGGGAACGTGGACGTCGTGAAAGAGGTAAAACGAGTTAGAAAAAAGGGATAAGGAGAGAATAAGTTTCTTGACGTACGTTACGTAGGGGAGATGAGGAATGCACATATAATAAAAATAATGGTATACTGCTGCAATCATCCTTTCTCTTCTTTCCCCAGGTTCACTTAGACATGTTTTCGTGGAAAAAGGGTATAACATATCTAGCCTACTTAAAACTGGCACTGGCACATGTGTTCGTTTCACTTTCAGTTTTACATTTTTTCTGCAACTTGTTATCCAACCTTCTAACGTAACATGTCTAACCAACGAACAACGAGTAAAACACAAGAAACTCAGGGTGGGCACTTTTCAATGGGGAGATTGCCACGTTCATTCTAACTACCAGCATCGAATTTTTTATTTTGCAACTTTCTTCGCTACGTGCGACAGCTACAAAACGTAAAGCAATCCACTGCTGCTACTTCCAGTAATTTCGTCGGGCGAAAAAGTAAATATTTTAACCCATATTTCAAAATAAAAAAGGATGCTGAGTCTGTATGTATGCATATTATCTTTGAGGAGTGTCAAGACTCCCTTTTACTTCAATTCTTAGAAAAGCGTTAAAAGACTAGCAATTTCGAGTTTGACGTCAGTCAGCCATTTTAGTGTTGTTAGAAAGAAAGAGAAAGAAGTAAAAAATAAATGTCGTACATTTCAACTTAAGTCTTTTTGATTGAGTCAAATTCTAGACGCTACAGGATCAGCAGCACCATCACCAGCATCTTTTGTCTTACGACGACTGTTTTCCAAACTTGTTTCTCAAAGAAAGAGAATAAAAAGAAACCTGCTCCATTTCATAATTAATTTTCAATGCACAAACTACAAACCGACTCAGCGCAACACGTCACGTCAGTCACTGAAAGAAAAGAAAGTGAGGAATGGAGAACTCTGACGAAAGAGAAGCACCGACGTTGTTCAAAGTTAGGGTCGTTACGTGCGATTTTCGTCCTCCCTTCCCTTCCTTTCACGTAAGTGAATGGTTTCCCGTCATGAACTAGTTACGTAGGTAGGAAGGTGCAGAGGGCAAAATGATTGCGAATTTTTTCATACATAATTTTATGCTTACATAATATGTAAGTTAGTATAGTTTTTGTTTGTTTCAAAACATCAAACGTTCAAGGCTTTTTCTTTCTTTTATGTAGGTTTCTTATTTCACTTGCTTTTACTTTCAATCTTTCGCAGGGCAAGTTTGCAGAAAAGATAATTAATTATTAGCCTGCCTTCAACTACATACATAGTTGGCTACCTTTCATTTTACCCATTGCGGCGGCATCGAGCAAAGGTAAGGAAAATGAGAAAGTATTATAAGTTATGTAGCAGAAGAGAACGAAATTGCATAAATATTTGCAGCTCCAAGCGTTTAAAGTATATACATACATATTAATAAGTAATGGAAAATGGATCAGTTTTTCTTTGATTTTTTTTCAAAGTATTTTCCTTCTTGTTTTTTATCTTTCAGTAAATATTCTTAAATTGATGACAACAAGAGTGTAAAGTTTTCGTTTTTACAACTACATCGTTACAAATAATACCCTTTCCGCATGTGTGCACAATTTTTTAAGCCTATTCATTAAAAATGAAAACGACTACAATAGAAACCGGTATGTTATAAGATACGATGCAAATATAATTTTTAATTTTTAAAATTCACACTACTGTTCATGTATGATGCGTAAATCAATTTAAGTTGCTTGAAAACGTCATTTGATACAGCAGATCTTGTTGGATGAATAAGCATCAAGCTTGACAATCCTGAAGTGTGATGTGTACGTGACTAAATATAAAGTTGACTTACGTTAATTACAGCTGTTGAAAATGGCGATGTCGTTTGAAACAAGGAAAAGTGAAATTAATATCTGAAGTCCGAACATAACAACTAAAAATGTCAACTTTTCTGAACACCACATCAAACTACTTCAACAGCAGGCAAAAGCATTAGAATTTTCTTCATTAAAAATTCCAACTTGTGCGCAAAAAGTAGAAACGGGTATAGAAAGGGGAACAGCCATGTTACAGAGTTACGTTGTTACGTACCAGTTGAAAAAGTTTGCTGGACAATATATAAAAATAAAAGATGTCAGCAGCCATCACCTACCTGAATTAAGTTGAGAGTTGTTCAATTTATTATTATGAATTAACGTCACGTTACGAAATATCGAGTGAATGACGCTTGTAATTCAAATAATGTAAGAGCAACAGAAAAGGAGTAGGAAACAATAAAATTTTCGCACGCAAACCACACTTCTCGACAGAGTTTCGTTGCCGCTTATCAAATCACTACAACACAATACTTGTGGAGCACACAGTTGATTTTGCTTTCGTAATATGAAATGAAATGCTACACCGAGCTGCGACCACGATGTAGAAGAGACATGGACACATCTAAATGCTACCTTCACTTCCTTCCTGCCTCCCACTCGCTTCTCGGAACGAACGAACGCTGGATGCGGCGCTAATCTAATTCCAGATAAATGGATGATGACAAGCTACTACAATTAGACGAACCGACCAACTTTAGTTACAGCTCACGCTACATAACACAACTCGATGATTTCTTCAATTTCCAACAATAATAGCAAACATCAAATTAGTTCGAGGAGGTGGATGTATCACTCCATAAAACCACGTACAAGCAGAATAATCTGTAGACTGCAGTAAAGTGGTTAGGGGAAACCTGAGACGTGTATGTATATAATGTGCAATAATGTGCACTACTAACCCAATTTCACGTGAATGCTTTTGAACAAAGTTTCTAATTTTGGCATAAGCTCCAGTCCCAATTCCAAAAATGTTGAGAAATTTCAGTAACTGATAACCAATAAAGTATCTTGATATTGTCTGAATGAAGTAAGGGTTAATAATTCTTCCATTTCCCAGACATGGACACGCAGCCAGTGATTTTGTAAGTTGAAAGAAAAGTGTGCAATGTAGGTAACATAATATGTATAATGCCGTGCTGTGTCTGTCATTCTATTTTATGATGGATCGAAAAACTTGCAATTCTTTATTCTTAGTAGTTGGAGAAACAGTAGAAAATAAAATAATTTCTTTACCGACAAAAACTACAGTTCCTGTGCATCTCTAACTTTTATTATCAATCATTTCTCCTTTTGAGAATACCGTTAACGATTCACTTTCTTTTCTCTTTTTAAAAACATCTTCAAAAATAGTGACTACGAGAAATAAAACAGATCAGTGTATGAAGCAGCCAGAAAAGTCTCCGTGTAAAAAATTCTTTCGTAATTCCTAGAAAAATGCAAAAAGTTTTCAATCTCTGGCTGAAGATGTTACCCAATTGTTTATGATATATCTATGTACGTATAAGTTTGGGAAAAACAACTCCGTATAAAGTCGCCAGATTGCTTCCCACGAAGCCGGAATTAATTCGAAACACCTGGGACCGCGACAAGAAGCAACTTTTCGTTTCTCCCGGAATCAATTTAATAAATCATTTCTTTCTGCATGATTGCAATTCATTTCGCCCACTAAAGCATTGCCGGATAGAAGCAGCCTTCTGGCGTTACTCGTCAATAACGGGGAGTGAGTGTGGAGCTTCATGATCATGACGAGCTGAATATTGTAAAACAAGGCTTGTAAATAAGTGCAGTGTCATAAATCTTTACCATTTGCTTCCTCGTCTGCTGAGTTGTGTTGTGTTCATTTTTTGTGCGCTCTCTTGTAGGAGGGTAAAAAACCAACACTCGGACATTAATAATGAACAGACAGCTTTTCCATAAAGCAGCGGAGCTCATCATTAAAACACTGACAGCGGTACCTAAATTGAAAGCAGGCTTAAAATTGCAAACTTTTTTCCTTCCGCTTTTTGGGAAGGGGTCAAAATTTTGTTACATAAGAGTTGAAGTAGCCTTGCAGCTAAAACAAGAAAAGCTTTTGCAGCAGATCATTAGTGGAATAATTTTCAAAAGTTAGTGATGACACTGAATTAAATGATTACTGATGACACGGAAAGTTAGTCGTGATTAAAGAATTCTTTGTTGTTCCTTGTCACTTACCTGCTTCATATTGTTTGATCCTGCTTGCATTTTTCGAAGAAAGCTTCTTAAATTGTTTGTTCATTATTCACGTCAAACTACTCGTTTCGCTTTAAAAAGTAAAGACAAATCTAAAAAATCACTTTAAAACAAAATGGTAACTTTTATTCAGAATTAACAATGTCATACCATCAGGCATAACTTTCATAAATAGTCAACAATCATAATATAATAAGAGATTTTTTCTAAAACGCAATACAAATTGTACATTGACTGTGATTGACGAGTACATGAAAATTCGTTTCACCCATTAAATATTTCGAAGGCTTACTGGCTCACTTTCCAACAGTAACCGTTCTTCTAAACCTATACACACACATTATCGTTCATTCGTCTTCGTCATGAGTATTAATATTATCTATAAAAAACGGTAAATTGATTGAAAAGGTAAATTGATACAATAGTTTCAAATCGTTGATATGAAATATTCTTTTATGACATTAGATAATATTTGCCACTTAACAATCCTCTTTTTGCCGAAGGATTTTCCTCTTTTATACAAATACTCGTTTTCCGATACCTTCAAAGGTTACTTTTTTAAAACTTACACTCATTTAATCCATACTTTATATAACTTTATAATGATTGAACGTTCCTGTGTTCCTTAATCATATTATTCTACTCTTTTACCTTTGTTACAGTGTGGTCCACTTCAACTGCAAATTTTAAGTACATGTGATGATGTAATAAATAAATATCATTCCCAAAAACAAAGTGACTGTATTTTTGAAATCAGATTAAAATCGATTACTAGTCTAAATGGTAAATGATGAGATAAATACTACAAAAAAAATTTAACTTAGGAGCAGAGAAATAAATAATGACACGCTTAGCGCAACGCAGCATTACTAAAATTATAAAATAAGTACATATGTACATAAGGCTAACAGAGTGGGAAAGGCTGACAACTAACTTATGTAGTGGTACGTATATTAATGAATGTACTTTGTTAAATAGAGATGAATGAGAAAAGAGAAAGTACTCTTTTAAGCTTTCTTCTAGCTACTTTGGCGCTTCCCTCTTCCTAATTTTCGACGGCGAGGACGAAGAAGATCCATGATGATGCTGGTGGTGAGATGATTGCTGCTGTTGTAACTGCAGTTGCTTCTGCAACTGAGCCTCCTGAAGTTGATGGAGTTGACTCTGGTGCTGGTGCAGAAGCAAAAGCTCTTGCTGGTTTGAAGTGGATGACTGGTTGTTGTTGGACGAAGATGAGGCTTGATGATGATGATGGTGGTGGTGATGAGAGGATGAGGACGTTGACGAGGAAGACGTCGATGAAGACAACGAAGATGATGAGGTCACTGCAGCAGCAGCTGCTGCTGAAAGCTGACTAGTCAAATCCAACGAGAAAGGCCCCTTGGCTCCACTTAGTCCTGCTGCATGTTCGTTATCGATCCGACATCATGCAAAAAACACAAAATATATAAATACTTAAACGAATAAAATTGTTTGTAAACAACGAGTTACGCCGTAATATAATGTAACTTATGCAATCTGTGGCAAGCCCTGATTTTGCAATAATAATGCAAATTTAAAAATACCATGCAGATATGGCAAGTTTGCAGTTTTCAGATTCGCAAGTTCCTCTCATTTCTCAATTATTCATTACACTTCGTATCAATTATTAAAAGAAAGGAATAATTTTGACAAAAGGAATGCCACCTCACATCGCACATCGTCTGCTTCTCGTCGTAGACTTCAAATCTCATAACAAGCAGCTTCAGTGCTATCAAATATTTTACAGGCACACACAATTGTGCCAGAGGTGAAAGATAATGTGCGATTTTCGACTAAATTTAGAAACGTCAAAAATTTACGAGTCAGCAAAGTCGGTAAGACAAGATGTGCCAGTCTAGGAATAACTGAAAGCAGCCATATTTCCCTATTGCAATTTTAACCGATTTATTCATCCACTCTCACCAGTCATGCATTACTCCACCACTTTCTGCGATGGGAACTCTCCCATCTCTCCTTTCTAAGCGATTATGGATCCTCTACACGACCGGAGAATCATGTAGGCAGGTAAGAGCAATGTTAACACACAACCACGGAGAGTTCACCAAACATGTGTAAAAATCAAGAAATCTGTCAGACACCCAAGGCATGCCCAGTTAATAATTGAGAATTTATGCGGATGGAACACCATCCACCGCAAGCTCGAGCTTCGAAGCTCGCAAAAACCTCTGGCCACACGTAGCATCTGAAATATGAATCTCCAAAGGTTAAATGATAAAATGCATAGCATGCACACTCCTTATCCACACATTTTTCTCCTGTCGACATGAACTGCCTACATTTAAGCTAGCAAGTAGACCGACAACTGACAGCTCCGAATTATTCCCAATGCCTCTAATGAATGAGGCTGGAAATACGTGGTAATCATTATAAAACATTCACAATTTCATCTGGGTACATGAACAAGACAAGACATGAAAGACGCAGACCACCACTGGAAAATGTACGACAAATTTAATATGGAATATGACGATACCGCATCTAGCCACACACAGCGCTCAAATTATTTCAGTGAATTTTCACCAAAGAAAATACCTTGCGCCACTTCCTTCTCTTTCCCCAAGACAGCCTTCAAACTATAAAACGAACGGGGTTCTATGTAATGTAAAACAATGGGAAAAGTTGAGGAAAGTTTGTTGGAGGGCCGTCTTATTATTTACAAGATATGAGAGGAAAGTACATTAAAAAGCAAATTATCAT
Organism: Cyphoderus albinus; assembly: GCA_021029165.1. NCBI lineage: Eukaryota > Metazoa > Arthropoda > Collembola > Entomobryomorpha > Paronellidae > Cyphoderus > Cyphoderus albinus. Next base: position 37,069 of record VYYJ01000640.1, on the reverse strand, counting down.
TGGCAATGACGTCGACTTTCACTGACAGTCTGTCATGAACAAAGAGCGTCATAATAATAAATATATTCACATCCATAGACGCTTTACGACAAACCTTCCAGCATTTTCTTTGTTAGCTTCCCCTCCTCTAAATCTGAGTTTCCATTTTCATCGAATTTTGTATGGAGCATTTTATTTTGTACGTGCTCAATTCCCTTTCCTTTCTGCAGTTTGCAGACATTGTTGCAGAAGTATGAGCATCTGAACCATAAACTCTAAGGGTGTTCCAAACGCAGACATTGATTCGGATGTTGCTTTATATCATCTAAAAATGAAGTGTCTCTCCGCTTGCATACTCAAAGTCAAAATGCAATGTACAAACACAAATTCTTCTGTGTGAAATAAATTCGTTCATTGGCAGACAAAGCGAGGCTCGGATCATGATTCATGATTCATGAAGCTCAAATTTTTACTTATTCATAAAAAAATGACTGAACTGAAGTTACGCTTCTTCATAGCTTTGTAATTCCACTTTGAACATTTCCTACCTCCTCTTTGAACCTTTTCCTTACATTACAATACAATTATCGTGTTTCAATACGAAAACGTACTCACGGTTCAAGTGGCAGAATAACTTGTCACTTGAATTTTTCCCCAAAACCCACTTTGTTCTTAATTGGTGAAAAGAAAAATGTTCTTGATGTCACCGTTAGTGAAAACACAAGAAAAAATAGACTTACATTCCAATCCTCGAAAGAAGGCAGTATTTTACTAAAATACAAGGAAATGCTTTTTCTATCTATGCACAAAAAGAATTTACAGCAAAAAAATTCCCGAGAAAAGTTTCCATCCCTTTAACTAGTTCAACTTTTACTAAAAACTCTCATTGAAAAAGAGAAAGATAAAGAGAAAAGTGTCAGAAAAGGGGAAGGCGGCAATATTGTGCCTTGTCGTGGAGGAAGAGAAATGAGTTTATGGTTGTGCATCAATACATTTCGCACGAAATGACAGAGAGTTCTCACAAACACATAATTTTACGCTTATGAATTCCTTCATTTCTCATTTCTCAACATCCATTCACTTAATTTTTTCCTTCGGTGTACATATACATACGCCTTTGATTATGAGCTCACGTTTGTTTGACATCGTAAAATGAACTTTAATAAGCCAAGTTAGAAAAAAACGTGATCTGTTAGGAAGAATAATAAATAAAAACGAGCAATATACAATTCTCATCTGGGTTCACTCAATACTATAAAATGTGCAAAAACAAATATAGTCAACACAAAACATAACTGTATCATCAACTACCCATTTAGCCTTCTAAAATGTTTCAAGTGTGATTAAAATGTGTGCATCAAAATGAGACTTCGAAGGGTGCCCATAAACCATAAAAACCCCCGCTAACCTTTATATGTACTTTTATTTGTTAAAAGATCAAATGTCTTCAAGAAGTAAAAAGCCTGCCGTCTTTCGTCGCCAATCTATACGTTAAGCGTTTTCATTGAAAATAAGTACATTCACACATTTTTCGCAAAGAAAATCGAAGCTGTTGCTGGCTTCCTTAAAGTTTAGGATGAAAGTTGCTCCTGTGTGCTTTTAGCGGGGGGCTAGTATGCAAAAGGGGACTATCAAAGTCAGAGGGGAATTCAATTGAGAGCAGTACGGGGTCAATTTATTATCCATATTTTATCCATCCTTTCCCCAAAAAAATCTATAAGAAAATGTACGTTACATACCTACACAAAACAACAAACAATGTGTACACAAGACAAGACGTATTCCTGTTCAACCAAAAGACATGACGATGTAAGTAAAGTAAGTGAAGAAGAAAAAGAAACCATCTGCTCGAATGAAACGATAAAGAAAGACACGGGATGTAAGCGAAGTACACAAATCCTCGTATTTCATAATTTTGGATTTGCGATCATACCACCCTACGAATTCAATAGGAATACTTACATGCAACGCAAGCCATACAACTTTATAGAAGAAAATAGAGAGGTTATGATGAAAATAATAATAAACTTGGAATGCTTTTCACTGAATAAACATTCATTTTTATGCATTACTTACACTCAATATCCCCTATAAATCATTTGAACGCTTGCACAATAGCATAATGCGAACAGTGGATTTTCCATTTTCAGAATCATCTCTCTTTAATCCACTCAGCAATCATTGTCTGCTCTGCATTAACTCGCTCATCATTGTATGACGCATCACATTTACTTTATGTGAATCGATTTACTAATGGTGAACATTCATAGATTTAAAATAAATGTCGTCAGAAGTTTAATATATGTGAAAGTATGTATGTATGTACCTGCAGCTGACGCAATTAAGGCCGCAAAGTTTGGAGAAAGAAGCCCATTCGAGGACAGGGGCAACAGTGGAGGAACATCCTTTTGATCTTCTCCGTCCGAACTACCAGATTCGCTCTCTCCATCCTGAAAATTAGAAATAAAAAAGATCATCTTTAGAACGCTATTTAAAAACAAAATGTGAATTATTTTTGTTGATTTGTAGTATTGAAGCAAGGTTAAAGGCTGGGTGAAGTGAAGCAGTAATTGTTTCATGAAACTCAAAACGGCTTAAATCAGCGGTGGTCATAAAAAATCAATAACCTCAGGGGAAAAGAGTGATTAGTCAGTTCCCACGTTTCTTACTGTGAATCTCTCAGTATTGTACATACATAAAAACATCAGTATCTTCGATGAAGTGTTTCTTGTTCTTTTATTCATTTCACCAATAAATCAATTTTCTTTCCTACGGTAGTGCAAAGTCTCACCCTCATGAGAAACTTCTTTTTCTTATCATGAATCATGAATTAAGGATTAGACACAGCGTGTGTATAATGTGTACACTCACCACACTGATCCACGGATGAGTTGTAGTTCTTTGACCTGCCAGTGGAAAATGGTCTCGAAACTAAATGCAAGATGTATTGGATTGCAAGCGACTTCAAACAGGCTAACTTTTTAAATATGTACAGGTAATAATAATAACGACAACATTGATGTTGTTGTTGTATACAATCAAGATATAATTCATCGAAGGAAGACCAGTGTACATTTTTCCACCCACGGCCCATATGGCCATGCTTCATCGGATTTCCATGACCTATTTAACATTTTCTTAAAAACTAACCTCACAGCCGTGTACATATTTAGAAGAGCTATCGATTAACAACCCTTACGTCAATAAAAGGTCAAAGGGACAGGTCAAACAGAAGCCCTTTTCTCACATGTGTGTGAATGCAGCGCATCAGAATCAGGATAATGATGATTGTGAAGCGAGGAGCAAGAATGCATAAAGAAGACTGGTAACTGACTGACATGACGTGTCTTTCTCTCCATCTCTTTGTTGCTGCTGAATAGCAGAGAATTGAAAGTATGTAGTAAAAAGCAAGGTAAAGCAAAGCAGAGGCTTCTCATGCTTGATATTCATGTTTACCAGTACTTTCAAAGAGCATTCCGCAAAAACATGTTTAGTATTCAAGTTATTTACAGAGTGACTGCGAACAAATAAAATATGAAGCGTGCCTCCTTCTTGCCTCACCAATTCTTTCTTGCTCTGCTCAGCTCATTGCTCCACAATATGAACAAATTTCCCCTTCACTTCAAGAAGAAGGGACACTTTACTTTGCTTCTTACAGCCTACGCTGACAACACCCGCTGAAATATGTAATGTAATCTCTGAGTATCTTCTAACGTAATCATTAAAATGTAAACACATTTGAAAACAATACTCCACAGTCAATCTGAATGCCTGCTGCTTGCACAACAAAATCCAACAAATAACCACTTTCAGGCTAAACTAAGTTTTGTGCACTTACTTACAAAAATTGGCCTGTTTCAAGCTGAGCGGAGAAATAAAATGTTTCTGTACATACGTTAAATATATTATTCATCAAGTGTAATCAAAGAGTCGCAAGCCTTTTAACTCGTCTTTTTCCTCGCCCCTTTACATTATGTATATCCATAAATACATAAATACATCTAAAAATATATTTTTTCAACAGTACCATCACATCAGTACCCATAATTGCTTGAAAGGCGAATGTGTGGAAGCAGAAACTAATACATCTTTTTTCTTTCACACACTCTGATGAGGCAACAAAGCGTGAAAAACTCCACTCGGATTATTTTCATCTTCATCCTTAGCACAGTCCCTACTCGGCTTGATGCTGCACACCACACATCACATTACATACGTCGATGTTTTTTATATTTAAGAGCAATGTTTGAAGTCTAAGTAATAAAATAAAAGTAAAATGCTTGCTTGCTCACCGATAAACAGCAAAAAAGAAAAATGTATCCAGCCTGCAATTATTATAGCTATTTTTGTACTACGCATCACTACCCGTTTTAACGAAATTTTTTCTTTTTTAATTTCATTTCATGCTTCATCAACCCTTTGTTTTTACAAGAGGAGCCGCACATTCGCGCATTTCCTTTGATAACTCTCAAATAATGCGAAACACAACGCTTCATTCAATATTTCTCAGCTCTCTGAGCATTCCAACAGAAATTGTCACAATTTTTTCAACCGTGCCTAACATCGAATCCCGATTCATTTCATTTCATTTATTTTCAGTTTGTACAGACTGCGTAAAGTCTGTCCTAAAACCAAGGAATCACCCTACATTTTCAGGACATCTACTTGTTTGCATTAAGAAAACCGCTGCTCTTTCTACCACATGTTACTCGTCTAACTCCGAATTTACCATCTTACGCATGTACTACGTTTTTTGTTGTTCGCCAAATATGTGAAAAAATCAAATTTCATTTACACTACCAAAATGCATATTTGAGGAAAAATATTGGGTAGATTTGGCCAAAATTAAAAAAGTTATGTATACTACATATTTAAAATAAATGGTGATTCCTTGGTTTTGGGACAGACTTTATCTATCCACCAAATTAAATTTTCATGTTTCCAAAAAATACTCTCACTTAAAAAAACTACATTTGAATATATACTCGGCACACCCCATTGCTTGTGTATGTAGTGTGCTTTGTGTTCGCATTTTCATCTGCGGTTAATCCATCTGCAAAAGTAACTCTAGCGTTTGTTTGGCACGGTATGCTCTACAAATCATAAAAATCCTAAGTCTCTGCCACTTGAATGAAAAATACGCACATCTTTCATTGAAAAACATGACGACCCCGCTAACAAAGTTTCAGATTTCCCCAGTGGCACAAATGAACATTATCCCACAACTAAAAGAGCTATATAATGATAATCAATCGAAATGAAAGCGGCGGGCAAATAAAGTACTTCGTCCTCAGTGAATAGCGAGAGGCCGACATAATGCAGAAAATAACATTCGCTTTCTTTTTCTTTGAGACTGCGGACTCTGGGTCTATGGAAGCATTTTAGGAATAAAAGTCTGCGAGCAGATAATATTTGCAATGACTGAGTGAATAATGATTGTGATGACGCTGCTGAATGAAGATATTGACATGGAAAAACTGAGCTGGTTTAGGAAAACGTTTTTCTAAAGAATCAAACACGTTCGTACCAAGAGCATAGAGAGAGAGAGCAAAAACACCCAAAAATCTAAAAGAATTTTCACTCATCTTCGTTCGCAATAGTGAGTGAGCCACACAGAATTCCAAATCCCTTGAAGAGATGAGCAGGCTTAACTTGGCTTGTATGGAAAGCCATTAGTTGGTTTTTACTTAGATCAGCTACTTCGAATCGAACGAAGCAAAGCATTAATACTTTCCCTTTCTTGAGCTAACAAAGAATACGATTTTATAGGAACACAATACGCCAAACATAGAGATCTTCCGATGAGTCGCCCTGCTTCCACACACACTAGTGAGGAGCCCTATCAACATGGAATGCAGGAAGTTGGGCAAAATAGCTTTACTTTGCATTACGAAATGTGGATAAAAGCCGAACTTCAATGATGACAACAAAACTCTTTCCTTCTCATCTCTCAGAGCTTTCTCTTTAAAAAAAATTGTGGACTTCCAGCTCCTGGAATACGACCTGTCTACGCAAAATACCTACTCACTCAGCAATATTAAAACTAAAGTCGACGTATTTTTTTATAAAATTCCTCCGATGAAAGGATAAAAAGGATGTACGTGGATTAAAACGGATCAAAAAGAGGTCGGATTATTTAACCGTGCACAACCTCCTTCATCATAGTCACTGCGGAAATTCAACAGGCTACCCACCATCACACGCCATGTGGTTTCGTTTTCGTTCCGCTTACAATGCAATCTCCTTTCCCAGCTACTTCCACTTTCAAGCTGTCGTCTTATCTTTTCATTTTCTGCTGATTTCCACAACTTTTAGGCACAATCTAATCATTATTATTAGGATCGAATCACGATCTCTCCCAGCCTCCTTTCCAATGATAACCGTCATCAAACTCTTGAATTGGTTGTGATTATTATTGATTTCTTTTCAGAAAATGTCAGTCAAGTTAATTTAGATTGAAAAGTTACAATTCCACTTAATTGCCATTCACTGCAGAATTTCTGGAGCTTATGCAATGCATAAAAACAAAGCGTTTCTTTGTCGGTCAGCAGCCACTTTGAAATTCGCGACAGGAGGGCGCACAAAAAAAACGATCCTTTTCGTATTTAGTATGCAATGTGCAGACAGACACAAAAACTAAAGCCTACAGCCCGAAAAGCAGCATTTCTAACATTTTCATACCATACGGCTATATACAATAGACACAAGCTCTTGCTCAAATCCATATATCATAAAAACAGTTTTATTCCACTTAGGAAAATATCAAGGAGAGAATAATATTAATATTTTTCTACAAATGTCATCTCTGCGCTGAGCTCAGTTCACCGGAATGCTGCAAGGTACTGATTTTATTTTCCGTGTGCCACATTCTTAGCACTGCAGTTGCCGTGTATTAAACAAAGTAACGTCGGCGTGGATGATGATAATTTTGATGGTAGTGGTGGTGGAAAATGTTCTCATTATTCAAAAGAAGTGCAGTGATCGTTTTGGGCACTAATTTACCCGAGATTTATAGAGCCTTCTTCTTTCCTCCCTTTACTCCACCGTCCCAAATTACATTCATAAATTTTACACTTTCCCATCTGCCAAGAAGTGGAAACCTCATAAAAGTCATACGAAGAGCTAAGTACATCTGAAAGCTTTTCTCCAGTGGAAAAGCACATGCAGGGAAACGACTCTTCCTATACTTTCTGTCTGTCATCTCCACACTTCCCAAGGAGCACATTCAAAAAGAGAGAAGAGGCCGAGTGAGACTAACAACATACGGTTCATTTGAAAATGCGACTCTCTCACTCGCCTTATTTCATCGACTGCGAATACTAAGATGCCGACTAAGCTGGTGCAATAATAAAAATGAAGAATGAAAGTCACTCAAAGGACAACACTCGAACGACGCAAGGAACGAAGAGATACGGAAAAAGTAGAGTGCAGCGTTATGATTATCATTATTACTTTACTACACTTTTGCAGCGCGGTGAAAAACGAGGTGAGAATGATATTCCGCCTTCAAGTGTGAAGTAATGATTAAAAATTGGATTTCTACGCTACAATGTTGCACTACAGAAGTACATGGGATGCGCATCGTATCATAATAATGGTTACTGCACCGTCACCAGCCGCCACCGCCACACCGCCATCATATCACATAAAGTGTCTTTTAATTCCACCCGGATCCCTACTCAAGAAACACATCTGAAATCCTGAAAATGCCTTAATGTGGAGAAATGCGATTGCCGAGGAGGGAAAGCCAGTTCATTGTAGTTGTGTAACTGCAACTTTTCTTTACAAGGTATGAGATTGAATTCTTGGTCAACTTGAAAAAGACTACCCTGGGAAATCAATGGATGTTATGTTGCCGCCACGAGAAGTACCAAAAAACTGACAATAGTCACTTCTATTATAACTTTGCATATTACACAAGGACTTTGCTTAAAGAGAGGAAATCTTCTCCGCCTTCAGGAAATAACGCGCTATTGCCGATTCCTAATAGAAAAAGTTAAGTTTCTCTACAGTTCCATTCAAACATTTCGCCGAAGAATAAAAAAAGATTTGCAATACAACCGCATCACAAACGACTTATTTTTCCCTGCTATTCAGACACACGGGCACACATCAAGTCTCTATGATGAATTCCATTATTCTTTTTATTGTTATTGCTATGATTATGCAGACTTAAGAGGAGTAAGTAAAATATGGGTAACACAAGAATGAGCATTAAAGCTTGGAGTGCCGTGAATACAATAACGCACATCGCTGAGCATTTTTTTCTCGCTCCCCTTTTTACAAGACGAAAAAAGCGTAATTTTTCTTCATAACTTTTCATTCTGTACCCACTGCTCTTTCATTCTTGTTTGTATAGACGTATTCAAATGAATTTAGACATTTTCCCTCCACATAATGTGATATCCATATCCATTATTTTTTTACAACCGCTACCAAATTCATTTCAATTCAAGAATTCATTTCCTTCCTCCATCAGTTCCAGTTCAACAGGCAGTGAAAAACCTGCTCGTAAAGTACACCGAACAAACAATGAGCAAAGAAAGGAATAATCTATGCATTCGCAAATGCAATATCAAGCGAGAGAGTCGACTATGGCGATGATAACAAAAAATTATTATGCTTTCGCTGCTTTCTCCAGGAATGCAAAAGAAATCTTCACAAGTTACAATAAAAGCCACAACAACAATATGTTGTGGAAACAGGCCGTTCTCTTCCCATTCGATCGTGTGTGCGATGTGATGTGATGCTCAACTTTGAGTGAGCGAAGGAGAAAGGCACAATAAAAAAGAGAAAGAAAAGAAGAAGACGAGAAGAAGAGATATAAAGTGAAATACATTCTCAGGTCCCATATGAACACTTAATACGTTCAAGTTGGGAACTATAACCTAGTGAAAGGGATACTCGCCACAAACATGTAAATACGCATGGGTGAAGTAAAATTGTTGTGATAGTTGACTCAGTTTTTTCTCTCCAGCCTTCAGATACCATCTTCATAATAAAATATGTAGTGAAATAGCAACAATATCCATACAGACAAAGGCCTATTTATAATGCAGTTTACAAGCGCCTGAAACGCCTCTTGATGCACCATGCTTCATATAAAACGCATTTCACTGCCAGTGTGTACTTTTTTGTGACTGTGTGTATCATTCACAACACTTACATTACATTACAGTACTCCCAGAAACAAAGTGTCTGGAGATGGAGGAGAAAGGCGGAATTTCGGGAGGCTCTGATCGAGACTGGAGAAGACACAAGAACAGAGTTTCTTTCCTTTTCTCCGTTTTTCAGAGACAGCACGAAAAAAGGGGGAATTCGAGCGTCGCTTTGCTTCGCAAATGAGCTCTCCAGTTGAAGGATTATTTATTAGAATGAAGAAGGAAAGAGAGCTGGAGCTGTGTTGGTTGGTGATCATAAGGCCTCACTTGATGATGTTCTCGTGCGCTTCTGCCAAGAAGCAACACTTTTATCCTCTTATCACACTCGCACAAATTCTTTTTATCCATCACCAAGGAATGAGATCAAGCGAGCTGTGCTGTTGCAGATGCTTAAGTATGGCTTCTAGGTGCAGTGCCACTGCCACTCTGCCAAAGAATGATACTAATGAAGCCGGAAAGAAAACTGACATTCTTCCTAATATTGTTGTGCGTAGTAAATAATACACAATAAGGAAAATGTTTTGATTCCAATGCAAATTGAATAGAAAGCCTTTTCAGACACCCTAACAATTCACCCAATTCGCACTCATTCCGTAAACAGCGTATTACGCAGCAACAGCAGATTGACTTCAATTGTCTTCTATCCAGTCATCTATCAATCATTCTTTTATAATTTAGCTATTATTACAGAATTTTGCAACTTTTGAAAATATATTACAACAAACACCAAAATCATTATTACATTAGGTAGCATTACATTCTTATTAGACATCGTATTAATAAACTTAATTTCACTTGCTTGTGAAATTTGATACATAAGCAGGTATTACATTACGATAACCTTGCCTTTCTATTACAGCTAATGAATGAACTGGATGATCAGCAAAAAGTAAGATGGCTACGGGGGATTTTGGCCCACACACTGAAATGAGAGGTGTGATTCTCAAAAGCACCTTGCAACAACAGCTTTGCTCGGGAATTATAATATAAGCACCTCTACGCAATAAATATCCATCCACACTCACACGGATGTTGTTCATATGACATGACACACGCAAGTCAGCCTGTTCACACTTACTTTAAATAAAACTAATCCTACCTCCGAGAGATATCAGAATATGCGAATAATAACGTAGCATCAGCCATTATAACGAATGGATGACAAACGAGTTCGACTTCAGTCTGTAAGCAACAACAATAAAAAATTGACTCAAAGTATTCTTCGGTCCTAAAAGAAGCTTAACAAAGCATACGACGCAATATAATTTAAGCCATCTAACATAATGCACAATTTAACCAAGTGCACATCCATAAGTTCTTCTCGGCTAACATTATTATTGCTTTTCGTTTTATCTTTATCCTTTTCTCTTAAGGCGCACAGTAAAATTTATACGTGAACAAGCACACACAGAAAGAGAGACGTAGACGTACAGACAGGTACCAGAGACAGCATTATTATATTATGACCATTGGCTCAAGATGATGTTAATAATAATAGGTAAAAGAAACAACATAGGAGACATGACGCACTTGACGGAGAGATGCTGAGCAGAAAAAATAAAAGGATTCAGATGAGGTGGGTGAGTGAGCATTTTGTGTGTACAAAAAAGCATTTAGGCAATCACTGTGTGGGCTACGCAGTACAAACAACAGCAGTGCAGTGGCAGTGGCGCTGGCTGGTGCCTTTCAGTTAGTGAATGTGTGAGTGAGTGGAGGAACATGAGTCACTTAGTTGAGCACTCTGCGTTATACACGTACAATTATTCCTATCTATTTCTTAGCATGTACATCGTGCGTCCAAGTGCCCACCTGTTCGTTAAATCCCGGATCTCGGCCTTTCCGGATTGCCAATTTTCTCCGAAAATCCGTCCATTCAATTCTTCACATGGATAAGTAATAGGTAAGGAACAATTTTGCCATTTCCATTAATTTTTTTCCTCAATTTCTAACAATTTTAGAAACAGGTGTCTTACTTTCCCCCTAGTGCACTTGGCATGCACACAAAAGCAAACTCTCGGCTGCATTAGCATTACCATAATATGAAAAGGGTACCCTTGTTCACAGTCGTAAGTTGAGAAGTAGTGAAATACAGTATGAAAGCAATGGCCTGTTTAGTTCACAGAGTGCCTTTGACTGAACAATACACATCAATTTTCATAAATGTAAACTACCTTCAGCTTTGCATAATTTTAGTGTGCAAATGGCATTATTAGTAATCTACACAGAACACACGGTGCACTACTTGTGAGAAAAGTCAATTGTCCCTAATCACTTCTTACTGAAGGACGCAACGCAATATTCCACCATTTTGCAAAAAATCCCTCTAATGTTTTTCTGTGAAAAACCTAGAGACGAGAAAGTTTAACTTGTGAGAACAGTTAAGGGCCAGTTGCAGCCAACCGTGAGGTTACAAGCATTTCTAATTTAATGACACATTCTCCAGCCTCCAGCGTAGAGCTGTTCGTGCTAGCAATCAGGAGAAAAGAGAAAAACAGTTTTTCGGAGATTTTCATAGAGAATTATTCACCTCTTTATTTAGGGGATATTTTTTTAAAAGGTATATAAAACGTGGACAAAATTACAATTTCGGCTTACTGTGGTGTAACGAAGTAAAAACTGTGATTTTGTGAGTGTGTTTGTGGTTTTCTACAAAAAACACACTTCATTCATTCACATGCCGTCGGTCTTTGTAAATTATCCACACCGCTTGGCCCCTGACTGCCTGCTATACAATTTGGTGCAGAAAAGGCAGATTTCACAAATTATCTCTTGTGACAAATGTTTTTTAGGTGAAGGAAAGGAAAATAGCGTTTCACTAAAAGACGAAATGTGTCCACTGTACCGCGACCAACATCACGAAATGGAAACAAATCTGTTCAGCGTTGTGCCGACAAATAATAAAAATAACAACGACGACAGAGAAGAAAATAGAATCTGGCTGGTGGAAAAATGTACATGGCTTGTACCGTGAAAATGTACATCCATAAAAATACTTGAGTGCAGTCAGTTCCTCTACAACTTACAAAGAAGTGGTTTGCTCGGCATTATCAAGAAGAAACGATATGGTAAAAATGACAGCAGCAATGGAAAACTGTGCGAAGCGGAATAAAAGCGAAGGCAGAAAGGGAAAGAGACGCAACAGTCAGCGTGTCATAAATGAAATCTTGAAATTACATCTGCCCATGGTGCTGCTGTCGAGTTGAGCAACAACTAAAAGGGAAGTAAGTGTAATGTAACGGTGAAAGCTGCTTTTGAGGTTGTCCGTGGAGAAACAAACTCGGTCAATGCAACCTGGCTGAGGAAGAAAAGGAGGAAAAAGCAAGAATCTGCCCAGTGAGCAGTAAGCAACAAAGAAAATGGCTCTAGGAGATTCTCGCAAGTTGACGACCCACCGACCATGCAGCAACCAAGCTGAAAAGAAGGAAAGCAAACAAACAAGACAAATACATGGACGGATCTTATGAAATTTGGCACTTTTATGGGGAAACTTTTTTGTGTAAAAGGTAAATCAAAAAGTTTACACATGATTTTTACTTTGTCCTTCGAGAAATGGAAAGAAAACAAGTTTTTCAGGAGTTAGGTGCATTTACTTTTCCAGTAGCGGTGTGTAATAGCAGTCGTCAGCAAAATCCAGAGCACATCGGTTCCATATAATAATAAATTGTAGAAAAAGCTCCTTGAGTTTTAACACTCATCAGGAAATACCTTAAATCAACTGGCCGACTCGCCTTTTACCTTCCAGCCCATTTGTTTACATAATGGATAGCCCGCTTCCAAAATCGTAAAATATCTTTCTGGACATTCATTTATTTTCACAATAATAACAGCAACATGTGCTGCCACTGCCACTCATAATATTCTTAATATAACTTCATAATATTTTATTTTACGGATATGCATAAAAGCGAAACTAGACAACTAAATACAGTCGAGACAGTTTTTCTGAGTTATTATTTTCTTTTGCGCCAGCCTTGATAATTATTAATTCCCATATTGACTGTCTGACTCTGACTTAATCTTCCTTTAAAAAACAAACTTGCAACATTTCACGAAACATTTGCATGGAATTTTGTTTTGTAATACAAATTGTATACGCTGCTGCTGCATCATCACCGCGAAAAATAATTCCCAAAGGATAACACGGCTTTCCTTCTCTTTCTCTCTGCTACCGCTGCTGTATATTTTGTTAAATTAAATTTCATGTCGACCATCCATCCGTTAAACAAGGAATACATGCCAGGATTTTATATCATGGTCCTTTTTACAAATTGAAACAAAGAATTCTAGAATCTAGACAGCGGCTGGCTCTGGCTGCATCATGAAATCATGCTGAATTCAATTTTACATGGGATCAGAGAAAAAACGATTAGGGTTTATAGAAGCAGAAGATATTCATAAATAGTTTATACACGTAAAATACAAAAAAAAACTCGCTGTTGAGACGATAATAGTAATCTGGATAAATTCCACTGATTTCATTATAAGGACGGGCCAGCTAGGAAAATCTAATCTCAATCTCTTTCGTCCGCTTTTACAATATTGTAGCTGCTGGGATCCACTCGCACAGGAAATGGGACATGGACCATTGGCAGCGAAAGCAGGCTTAATAACTGACAAAACAGGGAAATAACGAGAGTGGGAAGCTGGTGAAGGAACAGGTACACACTTTCATACACACTGAGTGAGCTGTTCCACTTCGACCCTGGTTCCATTGATACTGCTTTTAATAACAGAACATAATTATCCTGATGATTCCCCCACAGCAGGACAGCCTCACAAAGAAAAGGACCAATTCGGTTCATTTACAGAACCATAATAATAATAATATCCAAGTTGGAAATGTCATTTGAACGATCAACAAACCTCAGCCCAGCATCGTCAGGGAGTCCAGGCACAGGCGTATGGACGGGAGCAGAAGAAGGAGAGTTTAGTTGAATAGAATAATGGAATCAACATCAACCGCACACCAGAAGCAAAGCAGGAGCAACAGCAGCGGCCAGCAGCAGGAGCAGAGTGGTTCCACTTGCACTAAATCATTAGTGGATGAGCACGAACATTCTTCGCAAGCACAACCAGGTCTCTCAACAACAACAGTGCAGTGGGGCAAAAGGAACGTGTCAATAATAAATTTTCGGGTGAACTGGACCAAAGAGGCCTAATAGCGGCAACTTTCTCCTTTTCATCCAACACACACTCCTCTTCCCGTCCGGTTCCGCCAAAAAGGAGAGACGCTCATTTCATCCTGAAGATTCTCCTTGTGTGCAATTCCCTGAAAAAGGGATATGCTCTAGCCGAGGCAGAAAGTAAGGCGCAGAAACTCCACTACTGGTAAGTACTCAAATAAAAATCCACAGCAATTTTCTCTGTCTCCTTGTCCTCTTATAACACTACTTAATAATAATAATAACAATAATAATATCTGCGACTGGAAGCTGTACAGTTGAAGCCGCTAGCATTTTTAACCAGTAAACTTTCCACATAAAGCATACCTCTATCCACCCAACTTACACAACTTTCACTGATAAGCTTAATAATTTTTGCAAGAGCAAAAAAGAAAGTCGCTTTTCCTATCCGCCTCCGACAACTGCCACTGCGGCCGCCTTTTTACTCTTCTTTTCTCCACTATCACAGAGTCATCATCGTAATCATACGTGCTACACTACGTCCATTATTATTATCATCTCCACATCATACTCATGCAATATACATGCCAAGAACACACAACCAGAACTGCAATAAAAGGTGAAGTAGAAAAGAAAGTCGCATAGATTTTTCTCATAAAAGATACATTTCTCTTTCCATTTTTTTCTCCATTCCACTTATCCTGTTACAAGACAACCTTTCTCTCAGGAAGATCTTGGTAGAAATATGTGTATTACAGCTATATATAATCGAATAATCCTTGTCGTTATATCCTCGTGCATCCTGCTCCACTATCAGTATCAGATAAACCATTTCCGTCTACTTTTCCTTATTACAACATAGAAAAAGATAGAGTTTCAAATTATCAGTGCGAATGGAGTTTCGCTCCAGGTTCAATTGATCTGAGCATTAAGCATTGCACAGAAAGTACCAATGTTTTCACCGCGTACACACTCGATTTTATTTTGAAAACAGAAACATGCTGGTACATACATGTAAGGTATAAAACTAGAGTCGAGTAGGAATACAAATGAAAAGTTGCAATTGCGTTAAATTTTTCGTTTAATTATATAAGCGTACCACGAACTATTATCAAAAGAGTGTATCTCGTACCTCAATATTATCATTCGAGTGTTCAGCCTTCATTACTTATCTCAACATGGCCTTTACCATTCTCTTGGCTCCAGGGTGAAAGTGTCACCGAGGTGAAGAGTCGTATCGTAGGCACTCATTTCATTGAGAGCGCTTCATCTCGTTTCTTACAAGAGAAATTTTCCTAACGATTCTGCCAAACTAACAATTAAATATTTTATGCCTGCTATCCTAACCGAATCAAGCCACGAGCGTAGTAATAACACTGCCAAAATGTTCGTACTGAACTGATTCTGAAAAACTTGTGTGTTTGTTTACAGTTTATCTTGCTCCATCCATCTCACGTCAGCCAGCCCTCACTCTTTTCTTTCCAACTTTCAACTCCGCACAACTCGTGCCTAATGTTTGAAAAACTCTGTATCTCCATCTCCCCTTAGAGGAGTCAGTCATGCTTCAGCATCAGAGTCACAAGGCTCCATAAGCACTTAGCACACACCATCACCACGCGAGAGATATTTAATGCTATGTAAGGCCACACAATCAAATCTTTTCGTCTCTTCATCAAGTTGAGCCGTTGTAGCTGTTAGCACAACTCTGAACTCAACTCGCCGTATCTCACATATCCGACCGACCGACTGACGCGGCAATGCGACCTCATAAATATTACAGCGGAATCAGAATGAGAATGGAGCACTTGTGGTTTGAATGAATAAAACTTAGCAGCGTGGAGGTACCGTGGCCCTCTTATTATCATACAACGCTCTGATTTCTCCGTCAAGTGCTACAAACCTCTCGAGACGTCCATCTCATTTCTCTCCACCCTTCCCATTCACTAAATTTTACTCATTTCATGTCATGAGGTCTGAAGAGAAAGACGAAACCGAAAAGAGAAAGTCAAGGAAGAGGAGAAAAGGAGAGAATGTATTTTCTACAGCTCGGAGTTAGTTGAAATGATGGGTGTGGTTGCGGACTAAAATGGTTAATCGCAACCATTCAACGTCTATTCAAGTATGAAAATTATCAGAGCAATTGAGCCCATTTTACAACAAAAAAAATCCTGGCTACCACCACAAAACCATCAAAAAGCAGTGATTGATTTGCGCCGACATTTCCAACGGCTTGGTCAAGACTTTCAACACTGGAGAATCGAAACCATAGGATCATTTATCAGAGAAACCGCCATGTCTACAAAAGCTGGTACCATTGACAAGCCGCTCGAAATCATGGGATTAAACAGAGAGAAAACGAGTGGACCAAGGAGATTTGCGTTAAACAACTCTAAAATCACAACAAACTAAAGCAAACCCCGAAAAGTGAAGAAGGAAACAGCTGAAAGGAACACACAACACAACTGACGTCCCTTTTCACTTTAGAGTGATCCGAGGCACTCGTTTCTGCTTTAAGCCTCACGTTCTCTATTGTAAGATGTAGTGCTTGTTTGTAATTTTATTGTATTTGCACAAACTATTTTTGCATATCCAATATTTGTAAACATTTTAGTACGTCACGCTTGTTTCCTTTTCACAGAAAGGATTTTCACAGAAATAGCGCGCCATGAGGGACCACTCTGTTCCTCTCCAACCGTTGCGCCACATTTTCTCGGTTATAGTTTGAAAATCAATATCGTTTACTCATATTCCGCACTCTCATTCTATTTGCACAAGAGTATAAAAACCAGGTTACCTCCAATTCGCTTTGCTTCCACTTCATCTGCACCTCTAGGTCTGTTTCAACATTACATTACCCCAGAGAGCATTTGCATTGCTTGAATTTCTAATCTGTCACCGAATTGGACCCTTACCGTGCGCAGCATTACAGTTTCATTGATAAAACAGGAAATCAATAATTCACTCGTTTATTTACACATTCCCTTCGTTTTACTTTTAGAAAGACACTTGAGTACCCCGGTCAAACAATCTCACCATTGCACCATCAGATTACCAGCATGTTTGTAGCGTAGCAGAAAAAGTGTGTCATGCATTTCAAACTGGCTTCACCAAAATACCATAAAATACTGGAAATCTGTCACGTATCAATTTTTGTTGCACAATTTGAATCACATTCTACGCATCATATCTTCATAAAACGCAAACGTATAACTTTTATCATATCAAATCTGGAGGAAACATTACAAAATTCTGGCCACAAAGGGAAAGGCAATATCTGGCAAGACAAGACAAAATTCAAGAAGGGCACAATTTTTCATACAAAACTATTTTAGCTTAACATAATTTGAATCTTTTCTACAGTCTGAAAACTTCATTTCAGACACATTTTTTTGGGTGAATGTAGACTGAGAACACATACATACATCATCAAAGTTCTCGTTCGTTCGAACCGTAACCAACTATTACACACATTAGAAACTTTTGCATCGGATCGGGCGTCGCTCGAAACGAGACGCCCATATTTCACGAAAAGATGTATTCCTTGTCCTCCTTCCCCAACATTAAATCACAATAATAACAAAAAGTGTTTTCATACTGCTTTTACAACTTGGAAATATGACGATCGACGATCCCAGCAAAGCTACTCGCTAAACTCTAAACTCTTACATAGCCGACTGTCCCATAAATTTACTTCATGACAAACAATGCTTCATATCGAAAAACCATGCATTATTATTACATTCATTCATCATCTTCCCAAAAAAAGTATAAAAAGTTGGCATCTATGCATTTCTAATGTAACGTTGAACAGGGAAGTAAAAACAACAAGTGCTAAAGTTATATATTATAATATAATCATAATAATAATAATAATCCTAGATTAGTTAAATTACAATCCTTTTTCACAGTATAATATCGCATCATTATCGAACAGGTAGAGAGAATTTTAGTCTTCTAGAGTTGTAAAAGGTAGTGATGTGGAAAACATAAAAACAGCAGTCGATTTTATTGCTGATTGTCACTGGGCTAGTTTCAGTAAAATTTTAGTCAGAGTGGAGATTTGATAGGAACACCGTCAAGAAAGTAAAGTAGCGAGAGAGACGTGGTTTCATGCATGACGTCCCGACATGATTTACAAATTTGATTTCTTTTTGAGAGAGAGGAGGAGGAAGAGAAGAGACTTTGCAGGAGCAGCAGCAGTAGCGGAAGGCTCTGGCTCTCCTCTTTGTCTCTCTTTAGCCCGCTAACTCATTACCGTGAAGGGAACAAACAACCACCGCAAGACATGACAGGCATAATAAGGGCGTTTTCTCTTCCTTGAGCGTTCAGTTTACCCTCACCCAGACAATGACCGTGTGAGTATCAGTCACGAGTTTGTATTTTCAAATTATATTCGCTAAATTTCTGCCATTGTGATTATATTTATAATTATTGTCGTATCGTATCCTATCTAACTAGACAAAAAGGGGTAACTTGGGACTCTGAAGAAGAAAAATAAATGAATGACAAGTAGAAAGTTTTGGTTGTATAGTAATAGTCAGGAATCCAAAGAATCACCACAAAGTCGTTGGATATCTTGTCAGACAGTGAGTGAGTCATGAGAGAGTAAATATTTTATACCCGATTATATACAGTTTAGACTTACGAAGAATGAGAAAATGAGCAAGAAAAGACCACTGACAGAGAGCAAGAGGTTTTAGTGAGTCTCTCCACTCACTCCATTATACTATTATATTATTATTACATTTCAGGTTTGTGGAGAAGCCTTACAGAACGCTTTCGAGCAGAACAGAATAAAATACATAAATAAGTGGAATGTCGAGATAGAGTGGGAAAAGGTGATGAAGATAATTGTTGTGATGTATTAAAGCTGGAGATATTCACAGCTTCTCCTTGTTGGCTTCTAGTCAAAACGGGTAGAAGATGAAGAAGTCTTTTGCATACACAATGAGTTTCACTATTATAACACAATATTGTATAGACAAGTCAGTTTACTTTAGACATAAAGTCGGAGGGCGGAGTTTGCGTTTACTAGAGAATTTCATGTAAGTACATTATTATTATTACTATTATTATTATTACAGCAGTTAGGCATCTGGATGCTCACTGACGCGTGTACGTAATATTGTTTTCCCTCTTTTATCGTCATCAATAACTATTACTTTTAGAGTATCGTATACACACAGACTGACAGCAAATATGTATTTTCATAAGTCATACGAGGAAATAGTGCTACTTAAGACATTGCTACTTGTTTTCCTCCTTTTCCTCCCATCACTCCTTTCTACTACTGCTTTTTCTTATTGTTGCACAACACACGCCTCCCTATAAACTGCCGGACGAAGATAAGAGCATTTCAAGTATTTACTTTTTCCTTATTTTTTATTGTGAAACACACTTCCATTGAGAGCGAAAAAAAATCTCCAGTTGAACAGCAAACAAGTAAGCGATATATAAAATATGTACAAACAAAACATACTTGACGCAAAGGTCTATTCTACACATATAAATCGTAACATCTCATTACAAGTGCTTCGCCGCAATAAATTATTCATGCAATCTTCTTTCTCCATACACACACATCAGCACAATCGCATAGGTACATTTCATCTCTTACAGTACTAAACGAGCATTATATAAAAAAACAACGAAAAGAGCAGCGAGCGAGCACTGCTAGGGCCATGGGAAGCAGACGACCGCCACCGCCACACTTTACTCAACTCTCTCTTTTTCAAAAGGTAAGACTTCCCACAGGTACAGAGAGAAAACCAAAGTTTCTGGGACGTCGCCTGATTTGAAAGCAGTCAAATTTACCAGATCAAACAAACCTCACCGCACAATAATAATACTATTCATAATACCGGAATTTTATTCTCGGCTACATTCATAATTCATATTCATCTATTTTAATTTTATTTTTACACACAACCGCAAAAATGGCTTCGTGCTCAAATTACGCTCTTATTATCGCACCTAATCGTCTTACATAATTTTTCCTTCCCTAATTGCAATCATTTCACTTCGCTGACTCCAGAAAATCAATTTGTTTTATTTATATAGTCGGCGAAAGAAAACAATCTAGCATGAAAATAATATGTGCAAGTACAAAGCAAAATGGTCCAGGACAATAAAAATAACAAAGTTCCCAATTTCAAACTCTCCGACGTGTCCCGTTACCGCCGGTCCCGACCCCTTTCAGATTCCGTTGGAAATATGAAACTACTTAAGTTAATTAGGTTCTTAAATATATAAACCAGAACTATATATAAAAGTTAGTATAATTTTCGTAAGTCTTAAATACATATTTAACTTAGGTTACAACTTGTGTGTACCAGTCAATTTTTTAGAAAGGCAATTAAAATTACAGCAAAATCCCTGAAAATACTTGGAAAAGCCGCGTCACAACAACGTTTTACCTTGCTTGATTGTCCCCTTTATTAAATTTAGCGTTCCCTTGTTCCCTTTCGGTTATTCTCCGTACAAACCGTGTATAATATATGAAAAATAAACCGAAGAAAAAGGAACATGTCGGCCTGTGGTGTTTTCCCGTTGTTCAGCACACAGAGACGAGATTGTTCAATCTCAGTCTCAATCTCGGTAAGGTAAAAAAATAATGCGAAGATCCTAGTTCTAATATTAGCCTGATGATGTATCACCCATGCAAAACCACGAGCCTGAGCGGACAATTGATTACGCGGAGGAGACTGCCCAAGGGGAAATCTCTGAATGCCTGCACTGAGAAGTTGAGCTTCCCAACAATAACAACATTGAACGAGCTGACGGTGACTGGTTCAATAATAAATCACAGCGATGAGAACGTTTTGCAAAGAATAAGAAGTGATCAACAAAGAAACTACTACCGTCATCCTTGGTCTGTCTGAGTTGTTCGTTTTGTGCAGAAGGCACATTCATTATTTCATCATTTAATCATTATCTTTATTGCCTATTTGCAGTAGTAGCGTCTCTGCATAATTATTTATTCATTTCGTCGAAATTTGCTCCACCTTGTAAAAGTTTCAGCACACCTGTGCAATCCAATCAAAGTATAATCGCAACTTTCAGTGCAGGTAAGTAGCTCCTCCCAAAAGAAACACGCACGTTTCCCTTCTTATCTTTTGCAGGTATTCAGTGTCCACTCAAGCACATGCAGCAGCAGCGAATACATCATCATAACATAACTCACATCAAACGAACAAGTCCACTAACTAACTACACGATAATATTAAACTGGCAAACATTATATTGTTAAGTACAATTTATTATCATAATTATAATTTCTGAGGCTAAACAATACAAACAACTTATTTTCTGAAGGTTCTTCAAAGTATCAGCTTGCCCCAAGATTCTCGTCCGTACATTTTCATTGCATTTACTTATATACGAACGAACCGCACCATAATTTCCGTACATTTTACTCTCTAATTTTCTTGGTAATAAATTCAAATATTTTTATTTATTCAATTGAATGTTTAAAAATCATGACATTTAAAAATCCATTTTACCTACTCATGTTAGACTGAAAAAATGAAATGTCGATTTTCCTTGCATTATTATTACCTCAAGAATTATTTGTGTGAAACAACTGGAATTATGTGAGAGATTACATTACGATTATTGATTTTCATACATTCATTAAAATGAAGCATACGATATATACATTAGTACAACTATTTCCTATATTACAATCTTATATTCTGTGTAACCTCGTGTTCAATCATACATGCTTTTTATCCAGCTTTGAGGATATTCATAAGGCATGTCTTGAAACAGATGATGTACACAAGTAAGTAATTGGTAAAACTTGAGTCATAAATATTTCAGCACACTCTTGAAATAAACATGTTTCGTTTTTTGCTCACATTTTCATAGAAGAAAAAAAACTACGATCGGCGAATGGAGATCCATGCAGATGTACAAACGACATTGTTTAATTTAGTAACCTATGTATTATGTATGTATTTACAAACAAAATTTAATACAAAATGTAATAAAACAGTATACATCAATTTTTTGTTTATTGCTTACATTTTACCTATGTGCACCACGCTTAAGTATTTAAATAAACTATTTATTATTTTATAAAAATACGCAGTGTAAAAGTTTATTCGTTGCATGCACGTATTATTTTGGTTATTAGCTTTTCAAAAACGCTCAAATTATTCACGGGTTATTTATCCTAAAAATCAATTTTAATAATGAAAAGAGTTGTTTTAACAATGCAAAAATGATATGTGTATCGTTTTTTGAAAGTGATCATGTCGGTAAATTCGCTTTCAAACCAACAGTTATTGAAATTTCACGCTGTGTTCAATTTCATTTCATGTCATAAATAATTACCTGGTAAGTACCTTTTAGTGAATGATTTTATTTTTTCAAATATACACTAGTTTGTAATTATACTAAATTTTAGTGAAATTAAACTAAAACACTTACGATTAGGTAATATTACAATTGTATACGAAATATTTAGTTGAGAATTTTCCAAGTTCTTTAAAGCTGGTTTCTTCATACAGAGTTCAAAAAGTTCACGCAAAGACCACAGAAATCGCACGAAACGTGTCTGGTCAATAAATACATGTAGAAAATCGTATTCAATTATCTTTGAAATCGCTGATTCGACAATTTATCTGTGACTATCGATGGTCTCAATTTTAAAAACTTATTTACAGCATCACCTAACTCTACACAAAACGTTCTTGCTTGAAATATAAACTAAGGATTTTTGTGTCCACCTCTCGACAAAATTTTATTTCGCAAATTCTACTAGAATGTACATTACATTAACATGCATTGGTATTTTGTGAAGGTGAGAACGTTACTCAATAAAAATGTGGTGTTAATTCTAACTTATTGCTTTATTACTTTTATGACGTCTTAAATCCTTATCTCAACTACTAAATACATGTCGCACTCTTCTTATGATGCCTGAAGTACTGATTAATTTGACTTTTACAGCCTGTCGCTACCTTAAAGAAAAGGGAATGTGGGTTTGTTTGAAAAGTGTATACATTTTATTTTGTATTTTACCACTCTCTCCTTAAACCACTCGGCAAGTCATGGGACTTAATTTTGTAGCCAACCTCACTTGTAAACCTAACCTACAAAATAACACCTATCAAACAAGCATACAAATAACGTGTCGGTACAAATTCATTTAAGTACTTACGAACGCAATCACTATTATTAATAAGTAAAACTGAAAAGATTTAAGGATCAATATATTATAATATCTATCATAACATTCAATGGCCATTAGTATAAAAAACGAATAACGCTTCGCTTCTTTCACTAACAATCTCAGCATAAATATTTGTCAATTACTTTACTACGATGATAATTATAATTACAATTATTCATACATACGTCGTAGTACCTACCACGTACCTACGTCTGATGATGGTAATCCCTTTTTAATCAATGCCACATACCATTCAAGGCAGCCACATTACAAAGGAAAACTGTTGCAGTACGCAATTTGCTATTCATTTTTCAGATCGTCAGGATTCTTTTAGGGCGTGTCAGCTCGAATGGTATGTATCTAAGTGGAACGAGATTGATGACGACATAATGATCTACACATCATCCGACTTTGTAAACTACATATGAACTATCCTTAAGATTACCTAAGTATAATTGATATAATATGTAGAAAATATTAACTCGAAATACACAAAAATACTCGGCGATGCTGTTGCCGAGTTTAATCCTTTTTCTTCCTCTTGGCATTTATCAATGTTATTGCAAAAGGTTTGGCACTTGGATCAAAAGGTCAACAATAAAAATCGAAGGTTGTTTATACAAGTTTTTATCATTGTGTGTACTCTCTCTCTCTCTTTTTTGTGTACATAAACAAATTACTATATTAATATTTTTCACTTATTCATTTATCGCAGTTGTTTTTGTTACTTTTTACCTAACCTATTTAATTTTACGCTAAGCCTACATTTATTTATATTACAAAACTGTGTTAAAACACGGCAATAAAAATATTTACATTTTTATACCACCAATGAATCGAATGGGATGGGTGCTCACACCCATCGAGATGCATTATCTGTTGATTACGCATTGAGTAAAAAAGAGAGAGAAAAACATGACTCTTTTTCGAGGACATGGCACTGCACAACCTGAATTTGGAGAGAAAATGACATATTGCAGTTCATTTAGCACACATGGCGTATTTTACTTTAATTAATGGTTTCCCGAAAAATTCACCCCTTTTAATTTTATGTCGAGTTATTTAACGTTTAATACTATGAAATTAGAAACTCAGCTGTCTCATTATTTTGTAAATGGTTACTTGGATTATATCACAGAAAATATTTACCTAATGCGAGGTTTCCATTTTCCACATAGTTTTCAATAAGTCAAGTGAAGCCATTGTGCGCTTAATTAATAAGTACTCTTTCGGAGCATCGTTAATGATTATTATTTAAAGTTAAATCTACCATTATTTGTTATCTTTGCATTAATTGCACGCAATAGTCAGAGGTAACTTTTCTCAAGGCACTATATAATGAGTGATAAAAATACTAGTCTAGTCACCGCGCTTAAAATTATGCCTAATTTGGCTCCGCTTTATCGTATCGTTATCTTGGCAAGTGCGTATTTAAAAAAACTGACCTTGTTGGAGAAATTAAGTGCCTAGTTAACACAGTAAAACCCTATATTATTTGTTATGCAACAGACGCAACAGAACGGAATAATTAAAAATGAATCAGTTTCCCCGCATCGAATCCATTTTACCAGTAGAGTCGCTCTAGCTCAACTCCACAAGGGAGTCGTCACAAGATATTCACTTGTCTACGGAAATGAATGAATTTAATGTGCGGTTTTCTAGGAATGCATTCAATTCCAGAGACGGGGCATAAAAAGAAGTTGAAATCGTCCAACAACAAGGATATTTTTCTTGCAAACAATTGTAAGTAGCTAGTCAGAGTTGTAGTAGCTGCTGTAAAATAATGTAAAGGATGGTAGTAAATTGTGGTGGATTTATTTCCCCCCTAATAAAACCACAGTTCTTGGGAGCAAATGCTCATTTCGCTTTATAAGTGGCAGCCGCTGTGATTACGATCTAGAATAGGTCTTTTAATGGTTTAAAAAAAAGGAAAACAAACAATAAAAACCGGTCCCCTGGTTTTCCTCTTTCCATATTACACACACATCATACATATGAAAAAGAATGGAAGCTTGCCATGTAAACTACTATGCCTTACATTTCACTCTGAAAGAACTTTTTTACATCTCAGCTAGACTTTTTATGAACTGTCTTTCTTTCATTGGATCCTTTCTCTTTCCCGTTGATTACCGAATTCAGCAATTAAGCCAAATTAGGCGACTTTCAATGGCCAATTTTACCCATTTCTTCCTTCAGTATTCTTCCACTCTGCCTGATTCACCCGAATAAACGAAGTCAATTAAAGCCAACGAAAGTTTTCAGCAATGAGCAATGAAGTCGTTGCAGGATCAGGATAAAGATTTTGCGGAGGTGAGCGAAATCAAATGAATGAAAAGAGTAGAAAACAAAAGACTTCTCACGAACTTCTTTCATTTTCAGCACTGTCCATCCTGCTGATCTTGCTAGACAATAATAGATCAGCTCTGCCTGAGGAAACTGACTTGAAACCGAGAAAAGATTTCAACATGCCATGTACCACGTTACGAATACCAATTCTTCTCTGCTTTCTCTCCGACAGCCACACAATTCAAAATTGACAAGCACGAGCATGATTATTCCATTGAATCACATTTCGTTCCGTATTTAATTAAATTTCGCACTCACTAAATGACTCAAGCCATCTGGTTGATCTCTTTGGTGAGTTTAAAAGGAGCATCAACAGACGACTAGTCCATAGCCAAGGAGAATGATGCACCACTCTCTTTAATGTGATAATTATTTACAATGCTCTAGAAGAAGAAAAGGAAAAACTTGTAATGTGTCCGGTGGTCTTTTATGTTTTGTACGGATGGAAAAAACGACGCATCAGTTTCGTCGCGCGGCATGAGTCTATTTCGATTCTGATCTTGATCACCGTTTATAATTTGTCAGAATGGAAAACTTCTAGTAGAACGAATGTGAGAAAATGGGTGTTCGGTAAAGCGAATCAAATAAAGAATTATCTATTAATCTTAATAATTTGTTTCACACCACTACCAACCGCCAAATGAGCGAGTCTAATATTGGTCTCAAAAATCTTTAGCAAAGGTATCATTCCAAAAACAGCCAGTCACGACGACAATGATGAACCTGATCTCAGCTCAGCCCTTCCGATGATCATCGTCGGATTTAGAACTACTACAAAAAGCAAAGCAACTAGGAAAAGATGGCCTAGTCCGAGGAAAAGTATAGCAATTAACATTTTATTCGAGCATCATTCTAGCCACACAAATGACTCCTAATGGTCGTCTTGTGTATATTTAATTCAAATTAAATTCGCGTGTAGAATATTATTACACCTCTATTTGATGTCTAATTAGTAGTAAATTAGCTGTCTTACCTACTACGACACACTTTCATGCTGGCTTCCACATCTCAAACAAGGAAAGTTTTTTCCGCCGCTCTTTCTACCTACTACTACCAGCTAACCATAGGAAACCTTCATTTCCCTTTGAGTTTTAAAAGCTTCTTTTTCTCTGAATGCTGAAAGTGTGAAAAGAGAGTCTGACTGAGAAAGACGAAGACGAGTGATCTTAGCCAACGGATGATAAGATAAGTTCATTTTCTGCTTGTAAGAGATCTGTTCTCAATCAACGCATTTGCACAGGATTAAAGTACGAATAATGAGAATGAGAGTGAGAGTAAGTAAACTGGAAATGAGAAACAATGAGCACGTCAGCCAGTCATTCCAGGCAGACTAAAAATTATAGCCCGTTTTTCCACAATCTTATCTTTTATTGTTCATCGTGCCAGTTAAAATATCAGTAGGAGTGGATTCACTCAGCACAAATGAAAGCCCATTTCTCTACGAAACTTCCACAACCGACGATTCCGGTTTCGCTTGTGATGTAGTCCAGTAATAATTTAGATTTTTTTCAGCATGCTACTGGAAAATTTTTATAGGCCAACTATATACGAAGATAAAGATTTTTTAACAAAAAGATGTTTGTTCGTTTCATCGTTTTTAGCCACTGAAGTAACCAGTCAGCGAGCCTTCTCGCTTGTCTTGTAAGTAGTGAGTACACATAACGATGCATGTCACAACACACACATTAGACCATCCTCATCATCATCACTGCCGACAACAACAGCATTATCATCAAGCCTCATCATAATAATCTTGATCCTCACACAAACAACTCAAATTCAAAGAACGAAAGAAGAGATGATAGTACAATTTTTATTTTTTATAGATTTTTTTATTCTTCAACATCACAACTCACACAGCATCCATATTCCTGGTTCATGGTTCCCAGAGAAGATTATGACTACGAGCAACGATACTGAACGCAACGGATGTATTTAAATGAGGATATAAAAAGCATAGCGAAATGAAAAAGAAAAGACGTTCCTCACTCACGATGATGACGCCGAGCAAGCAAAGAGAAGTTATTCATTAGTCTATCTGAATTTTATGTAAATTTTTTTCTTCTCTGAATTTATGTTGGATTCATTGGTCTCTCTTCTCTTCTCTCTCATGATTCGCGTGGTAGTAGTGTGCATTTTTATTCGCCTGACACTGGTTGGCTGGCTGGTTGTTTCTGGTTACTTCACTCTTGCTGAGAGAGACTACCTCTCGCTGCCACTATTATTGTGAACAATGTTGCATGAAAAGTGGCAAACTACAGTGATTGTACTACCTCTGCACTACTAGCAAGTACGACTGGCAGTAATAATAATAAAACAGCCTTAGAGACCTGTTTTTTCTTATAATTCTTTTTTTCTTCTTTCAAAGTGAAATGATAAAGCTTCTTTATTATTATTTCATCTTAAACTATCCTCTCCCTCTCTGTTTCTTGTCGTCTTCTCTCAAGGCTTCAATCTGTGAGCAGTGAATGTGCTCAGACGAATAAAAAGTATAATGTTTATGATACAACGACGATACGAAGCATTCTTTTTGCCTCAAATGAGCACAAAAAAGCTGCCAGTTTGCCACGTCTTTTTTCTTTCTACACACACTTTTTTGTTCAAAAAGACTGACGAGGACGGCTTCTGCTCCTGCTGATGATGGTAATAATATTATGCTGATTGCTTGCACACAAACACGTACGTGAGCCTTAACAACAAGACACGTGGGAGGACGGGATCTTCCACTTTTCTTAAAGGCACGAGACCTCTCTCTTTGCCCCTTTCATCTTTTCTGTCTTTCCTCACATTTTTACTTAATACAATGAGCACCGTGACTCTGCATACATTTTCATGAATAATGAAATTCTCATTTGTGATTTTAAAAATTAAACTTTGTTAACGATTCAAATTAAGGAACAAAAATTTTGCAGATTTTTTAAACATCCTGTCATAATTCAGTTTTATAAATAATTTACTGTCTGCAGATTCAGCACCTACGATATTACCGAGTACGTCACGCCTTCATTGTTTTAAATTATTTACTGGTTTAGCAATGCCTATGGTTCAAATTCTAAATTTCAAATGACGTCTAGCGAAAAATATTATCCGTACCTACATGTAATTATTACACAAATTGTCTTTAATGTTTTGAAATTCAAATCTGAAATTAAAAAAACAGTCAACTGAGTTGATTCAACTCCATTCCAAGGAGTTATCAAATGCACCATAAGATTACAAACACAAATTGTTTTTAAAAAAATATTTCACTTAAGGGTTCGATCGACAAAAGAAGAAGGAAAATTTGATGCAAATAATCGCTGGATGAACAATCAGGTAAATCACCAAGAATGAACCACCCAGCGTAACGTCGGCGTGGCGTTTCAATATTTTAGCGGTATATTAAATGAATCGACCAATTTTCCTGATTGCAGCAGGCAGATGCTCAATTTATGTTTCTCTTTGGTTTTCTTTTAAAACCCAAAGGAAGCCGGCATTGCATTGTAATGACTTATAAAAAGCATGAAATTCCCTCGGCATCAGGTCAAATTTTAATCACCCCTGCAATTATAAACATGTATTGTTCTTTTTTCACCAAAATTCTGAACAACTTTTCCTACGAGATTTTTCTTTATTCTGGATAAACCTGATGGTTTCATGACTTGAGGAAATAAAATGTTCCTTCCTCCCAAGACAGATTTCATTCAAGAAATATTCTCATATTGTTCCACCCTTAAGCCCACGAGGCTTTAGTATTCATCATTATTCAATTACGCTGACACAAGGTCTTTCCCGGAAAATATCCTCGAGAATGAAGCCAACATTCAAAATGTTGTTTCAGTTGTTTATACCTTGAATGAAATGAACTACTTCTGCAGATCAACTTGTACTCCTGTAAACTCCATGTGAGGTCGACATTTTTATAAACACCTTCACAAAAGGATAAAAAATAAGCCAAGCCTCGTCCAAACAGTTGACTCGTGAGAGATGTAGAGAAGAAGTCGTTCGATTGGATATCTCAAGAGACAGCACATGTTCCGGAAAGTTCTTCAAAACATTCCACGACTTTCTTTCACTCAGTCATTCTCCATGTCAGAAAAAAACAAAATTGAATTCTAGAGGCTAATATGAAAAGATACAATTTCAATGAAGGATTTTCCTCCATCAGCGAATGTTATGGCTGCAGCGAAGTGACCTTCTTTGCTACCTTCTCATAGATTGATTCGTTCTAGCCGCCTCTTTCAATTGATAAGGATGACGGATTTTCAAAGCCTTATTGAAAATCGTATAAGTTTGTTTGATGATTTTCAGAGGACCTAAGGGATTGCTCGCTAAACCATTTGGTGGAACGTGACAATTCGATAACCAAACAGAATCAAGTCTTTCGATTTTCTCTTCTCCTCTAATATTTAATCGGGTCGGCTTGATAAAAAACAATGAGATTTACTGACCCTGAGCTACCATACAGAAAGTTTCGGTAAAAATCCTATAATGTTCACAAGACCATTTTATGCAGCCTTCCCGTGTCAATTCATTCGTCTCTTCCTCTTGAATCGAGTTAACAACCCGAATGCATAAGAATCTAAAATCGACTTTCCGTCCTTGTCACCATGCAGGATTTGTGCTGTGCCGTTCGAGAAAATTGGAATTGTGACACGATGATGAATTTGATCCTATTTATTTTCCCTTCCACTTTCCAAATTGATTTTTTTTTTCAGATTTAAATATTTATTCCCA
Organism: Cyphoderus albinus; assembly: GCA_021029165.1. Classification (NCBI taxonomy): domain Eukaryota; kingdom Metazoa; phylum Arthropoda; class Collembola; order Entomobryomorpha; family Paronellidae; genus Cyphoderus; species Cyphoderus albinus. The sequence goes on along the minus strand of VYYJ01000640.1, from coordinate 6,566 downwards.
GACAAATCCTATGAAAACCGAGATTTGACAAATTTAAAATCATGAAATACTACCAGAGAAAATTCATCCCAGTGCTTTTAATAATGCATACTTTTAATTAGCGTGAAACTAAGCTGAACGAGAAAAATTCAAACAAATTTTAATTTTGCGTCTGGGGTATGCAATAATGCCGAATAAAATATCCCCTCTTAAATATTCCTATTACTGAATATTAATATCTTTTTCGGTGTCACTCCCAGATTTCCTCCTTGGAAAATCAACTAAGGCAATGTGGAAGGTTAACGGGTACTTTTTTATTTCTCAACGCGATCATACTGTGCCTAATCTAAAATTGTGACATAAAAAATCCTTCTTAGGTCCTCGAATAAAATAAAAATACATGATTTTTGTTACATAAAAATCGCGTTTCTGAAATCCACTTGAGAGAGGCAACTCAAGACAAGGCAAGGTCTACGGAGGGGAACATGCAAATTTGAAGTAACTTTTGAAAGACGTACCCAAAACAACGCAGACGACAAGCGTGACATTTCTAAGAGAATAAACTCAGAGGGGAGACAACATTTTTATTTTTACGCACCTTTTCGTCTTGGATGAAACTAACTAAATTCACTTCGTCTATGATCATAAAATTTATTCATTTTATACGGCTTATTATTAAGAACGGCACTCGGAATTTTGAACCGATGCTACTGCTGTAATAATGAGAAAAGATTCTCGTCATCTTTGGTACTCGCTCTTTTAGAGTGCACACAATAAGTGCCACTGTCACTGTATGATTTTTAAGGGGCGAAGTGATGTGATGGCCGCCTGCAAGTAGCTGGCTTATCGTTAGCTTAATTTAAAATTCTTACGTGCTTCCAATAATATGCATTTATTTATCCTGTCAGTCTTCCGTTTTTAAGTCAACTATTCACAGCCACCTAGAATAGCGGAGTTAAAATACGAATTCACATTTTTGCAGTAGAGATGAGTTAAAATTTGCCCAAAACTGTCGTATGGAATGTGTCAGACAAAATTCGCTTATCCCTGATTAAAAGTGAAGACTTCGTACGAGCAAAACCGTACGTCATGCCACACGAGTTCTAACCTGAAATCCACAAATTGTACATTACAAAACTGTTTGTGTAAGCTTTTACGCAAATGATGACGTCTAAATGAAAACAAACCTCTAATTAAATAATTATATGTTATACAAAATCATTCAATTCTCAGCAGAGTGACTGTGTTTACATAGACTAACCAAAGCAATGGAAGTTTCAAAGCAATTTCTGTTACTTCAGAATCAATTTGAAGCGAAATGGTAACACACCCGTGAGTCAACCTCATTCCAACAAAACAAACAAACAAATAACAAATCTACAGTTTACACCTATCCTGAACACTGTGACGTTAGTTTAGTTGGAAGCATGATGCAAGAGAGAAAGTTCAAGTTACTGATTATAAAATCTTTTACTGCTTTCACTTACCGACTTTAAAAATATAATCTCTGGCAACAATGGAAAGGGATTGAGTGGGGAAACTTTTGCAACAATCTCATTCTTTTGCCATTCTTCTCATTTCAATGAATCGCGTGATAGAAAGCTTAAAAAGAGGAAAATAAGATTGCAGAAACAAACAAGGGGAAAAGACAAATTTTCTTTTACACAATCTTTAAACTGAGAGCGAGCTTCCTTTTTATCTTTCTGTAAACAGAAAGTAGTGTTGAGTTACCCAATTTATAGATCTTTTTACTCTCTCTAGGCAGCTGAAATGAAAGGGCAAGATTTTCAGTTGAGCAGAATATTTCTAAACACGGAAGGAATTCCATGCTGCAGCGTTATGCTCCCTTTTTCTTGTTTACAAACCATGCTGTTCTGGCACATGACGCAATCTCATATAACTTTATCTGCGTGTACATATTGCCTAAAAGTATGTAAGTAAGTACTATATTATTATTACCAAGAAGAATCACGCAATCTCTGTTTACGTGCAACACCACCATTCTTTTACTCATTCTCATCAAAACTCACGATTTTTTTAGTTTTTCAACATTAGCAACATCCACGTGCACTATCCATCTTTTCTATGAGACAAACTTGGCTTTTTTACAAAATTGGATTAAAATAGCATTTGGCACATAAAATGCTTAAAAAAGATCACCGACAGATCCCATTATTCTGTACAGATTAAGGAGGTACTGAACTGAACCGATAATACCGAAAATCAACTTCCTCTAAAGCTCTACCGGTGCAAGTGTTTGCAGCAACCCAACTTCCCTCGTTCGTTCGGGATAAGTTATTTACACATGCTAAGTTCAAAGAATCCGGAAGTACTTTCTTCTGCTTTTGTACATATGACACTCCAAGATCAACCTCATGATTAGTGTTGCCATATTTTTCATTTTCTAAAAGTGTAATTTCAATGGCACAACCATTCAGTTAATACGAATACAATCAGATTACAGGTTTGTGCAAAAATATGAAAGGAAAACTGAAAGGCTCACGCTGTCGCATAACGTCAATTTTAAAGCACCATTACATAATTATTACCTGTTTAAAAACATTAAAGCTCCAATATTTTTGGTTGGTACTGACTAAATTTATATGCAATGTTAAAAGTTTTGTTAAACCGAAAGTCTACCCTACTCTTATTAATTAATACAACCATTTCAAAGAAATTAATCCAAATTAAATGAACCAAAGTGAGCAATAAATTTCCCGGTGTGCTCCAAAAGGCTGGCCGAGCCAAACCAAAATTTTTAAATGTAAATTGTGTGCATTTGAAAACATAATGCTAACATTCGAAACGTTTAATAATGACTATTCATTCATCATACCATATCCAATTAACTGCTCTGCACTCCACAGCTGGCACTGCTAAAATAAGTCCAATTACTACATTCCAGCTTCATCGCCTAAAACCCGAGAAAAGACTACAGGGTTCAGAAAACAACTGTGTTTTTGTGACTTTACGTTTCTCATTACTCAAACTGAATACCAAAAAGATTCACCCAAATTATTTTACACCAATAAAATTCCTACTTCTTATGAATTGTATAGAACAAAAAGATACTTGTCTATAGTCTACTACATAATAAAAAGGCTCCCATCTGTCTAGCAAAGGCAGAGGGACAATTTTAGACTCGAAAATTTTCAATGAAAAATATCTGAACTCAATATTCCATGTTTGACAAATTCATTTGAAAATTGTGCAGACAGGGAAAACCATGATTTACATTTTACATACCATTGAAAATCCCTTTCTATTGTGATTCGGGCCACTTTTCAGTTTTTGGCGGATGTTGCATAAAATATTCCTCGAACCTTGTAAATCAAATTCTGTTACACACAACCACGATTGCTCCAAAATAGAATTTCTCTTTCTCTCCTTTTTTGCAATCCACATTATTGCATTGTAAAATTCATTGTTGTATATGGAAGGTTTTGTGCTACCGCGTGAAACAACACCAGTTTGCCCAAAGTAAAAATTCCGAGAAACTTGTGAAAAGCATCAAGTATGCATGTGAATTTCACTTGAGAAAATATGACTGCGTGGGGGTGTTATAATAATGTTGTGTCGCAGTTCCATTTGGGCAAGGTTTTCGGGAGTGAGCAGGGGAGTCTTCCAACTCCAACTCCATAACTGTGAACATGTGAAAAGCATACGTTTTTTAGGTACGCACACACTTTTCCTGCTTCAGTGTGCTAAACAAAGACGGGAGAAACAAAACATACTTCAGCACTCTCCTTCTCATCGCACTGAAATCTCGCTCGATTTGTCACTGGTGCTTTTTCTTGCGCTAGTTACAACACATTTAGGTGAGTGAGCAGAGCGAAGACAGAAGCACGAAGAAGGAGCAATTTGGCATCGCTCAGTATGTATGCCTTGAATAGACAAAAATCAACAGTTGAGACTTTGGATCTTGGCCAGAATCTATTATTTTTTCTTGGTTTGGATTCTATTCTGCAAATGCAAAATCCAACCGGGTTCCAGAAACACAGAGAAACTTAACACAATCAACAAAAGCAAAAAGCAGCATCCGCTTCTAGCACCAGTGCCACATGCTTCCCTTTTCTTTACTTTTTCACTTTTTATATCTAATTTCTCTCCTCCTCCAAAATGCGAAGGATGGACCGCAAAGGGAGACCACAGCTAGCGAGAATTCTACAAATAGTACACATTCAAATGTAATAATAACATTTCGTAGTCTCAGTCTCGGCAACGGAAAATCCTTCTTGTCTGCTCATGTACTCCGAAAGAAAGGAAGAATCCTCCATCTACCAGAACCAGAGGCGAATCTTCAATTCATATGGATTGTCATGAATGAATCTTTTTAGATGTACAGGCACTCCCCGAGTAGAGTAAAAGTAGAGTACGGGTTGCACTAACAAATCAAAGCTCTAGATAAATGCTTCCAGCTATTTTAACACCACACACACGTCCCACTTCCATCCATAATGTTATGTACATTTCCCAAGAATCAAATTTCTATCTGTGGCTGTGGTCCTGCAAATTCATAGATCTATGCTAACGCTACCGGTGAAAGTGGATCCATTTCTGCAAAAAGCATTTTCGCTAAAATACACGTTCAATTTTCGTAATTCTTTCAAGGAAAAGGTACATTTCCTGTATCCATATGTTAAGTTTTCCCATTTTCCCTTTCACAATCTTCAATCTTGTTTTCGCATTATGCTCAGGCGTTATAAATTTTCCGTGGTGGTGAAGTAAGTGTATAAAAAGCATTACACAGAGTGGGAAAACTGGATAACTACACACGTCAAAATCATGGAGCACGTACAAGACCTTCTTACAAGTGTCGTCAACATATTTGATCTGCATGCATTAATGCAAACCCTCTTCTCGGAAGAATATCAATTGTAGAGAAAGCCTCTTTACATCTTCAACTTAGAAACGGCCTTGAAATGCTCTTGAGATAAGAGAAATGGACAATTTGAGGACATTTTCTATCAATAAAGCGAACTTTGTTAATAGCAATAATAATAACCCATGAAGTTTATTAATCGAATCCAGTACTCATTGTCAGGTCAGTTATATCAATTCATAGAAGCTCAAAGCAGTTCATGTTAATGTTAATGTAACATTATTTTATTCACCCTTCCGCAGTTAATTATATGTATGGTTTCTGGAGATTATTCATTTTAAATGGGCAATCCACCAATGAAAACCACAATGTGTCTTGATTTTGGTGTAATTCCACCAATTCAGGGATTGTCATCGCATGTGCACTTAATTGGTAGTTTGGACGGAAGTGAACCTTGTCACTTGTCATTAGGTTTTGAAAGCTAATGAGAAATTTGCTTTAACTGAGGTATGTAGCAACCTTAAACAAAGTTTATAATGAAACGCTAAAAAAATGAAAAGTGAAACTGGCAAACCCTACTTTGCATTTTGTGATTACTACTACTTACTTAAACTGCGTACAAACTTAAAGCTATAAAAAACTAAAAAGATACGAAAAAGTTAAAAATTGAATTGATATGATCTCAGCGAGTGAGGTGGGCAAGATGAGGTGAGTTTGAAGGTGAGTGCATGCCTCCCGGATAGCATTGCGGAGGCTGAGGATCCGATGGGTAATGATAAAGGACATTGGAATTGGGACTGGGGCTATGTGGGAACATCATTCCACCACCAGCCCCGGGGCTGGAATGATAGTTATTATTTAATGGTGACCCATACATGGAGGGGGAGTGATGAAGAGGTCCTAAGCCTTGAGGTGGAGCTGAATAAGGGCTCGAGCTTAATCTTACTTTCGTATCTCCGTGGTCCGATGCGTTCGGATCGGCAGCGTACGTGAGCTCCGTCTCTTCATAGCCCGTCGCTGACATTCTTTGCGGGTCCGTGCCAGCTCCTGGAGGATCCGGTGAGTTAAGGCATGTCTGAATAAGCGCTTTACCCGCTTCCGAAGCTGCAAATATAAAACGTCGATCAGAATGTGCATTTTGCAAGCAAGCTAGCTGAAAATATGGCGACTCATCAGGAGAAATTGAATTATGATTTTACTTATTCTAATTAAGATGTGAAAACGGAAATACTATGCATATAAATTGACTTACTGATCATCGGCTGCAACTTCCTCGTGGCAAAAGTATACACGTGGCCTGTTTCCGAAGCTACCAGTAGCATAACTATATAAAATGAAATGGGATTTTTTTAATACTTTTTTTCGATTGGGTTTTAAACATTTTAATACTAAAAGGATTGTTTTTTATTGTCGTTTTCGACCTTGGGTGCCCGTGAGAGTGCTGAGTTCGAATGCCTGCAAAGAAAGAAAAGAGAAAGTTGATCAGTATATAGTGGCCGGAGTTACCCAGTTCTGGATAGAGATAATTTACACTTATAGTAGTAACAATTACAACTCTTAAACAACAACAACAACTGCTTTATTCACATTTATTCCTGGTAGTGAAAGTATTCAACTTTTTTACATTCAGTTTATAGAAAAGACAACGACGTATGTATCTTTACAGTATCTGTTTAATAGTTTATGTAGAAAAAGAATACAAAATTAGACATGTCACGTAGACTTTCTAAGATCTTTTCTGGAAAAATACTATTCTGTAGAATGA
>VYYJ01000639.1:0-49543 GCA_021029165.1 Cyphoderus albinus | reverse complement strand
TCCACACAAGTTCTTCATTTGAAAATCCATGGCTTAATGCGTATCTTTCAAGAACATCAATAACTTTGTTAAAATCAATTCTCTTCTGGCCTTTTCTGGTCCGCTTGATTGGAATCTCTGTCAAAAAATTAACATGAATTACGAATAGGATAAGGTTGATTAGTGAAATGTAATGAGAGTACGAGTCTCTCGTCGAGAGACAGAGACTGCAATGAATGAAAATAATAAAAGTATAGAAAACAACGTACTAACGTACATTATATAGTAAGAATAAGAAAAACTAATCGTTTTAGATTTAAATGACTTACCTGCCCTGAATCGGACTGTTAAAGCTTCCCAGACCTCGCCAATTTCATCTAGAGCACGACCAGTGGACTTTCCTTGTGGCCCTGTCCGGCTTGAACCCGGCTGTGGCTCCTCCTCCTTCTTCTTAATAACCCTGAGGCTATCTCTGCGACCCGACCCGAGATCCATGGTTGGTAGTCACTTGCGCCCACACGTATCGATAACTTTTTCCTGTTTACTGAAATACACAGATCAAAGTAATCAATTAAAATGTAATGTTGAATGAAATTACATACAGTACAGACAGGATAATAAAACCGAACCGAACCTTAATTTTGTTTAAAAAAAACAACTACTCAAACGAAAAACGATTTAATTAATTGCATTAAAAGTTAGAAGTTTCACTTTTAATTCGCTGTCAGCAGTCTTTTGCTCCTTGCTCTTGCTTGTACAACTTTTTAAAACAAAAGTATTTTTACTTTTTCAACACGAATACATATTGAGAATGGAATTTAGCGCTGTTACATACTGAGGGCGAAGTGAGACAATCTAATCTTTGTTTTGTTTTTATTTCTCTGGCACTCGCCGCCGTGTGTGAGCTTTCGCTGGCGCTGTGGCCGGGGAACGCAACGTGAGGAAAGTGTACGACATGACATTAGGCCATTTCAGTGGTATAGGTTCGATAATAGATATTGGATGAAAAAGTTTACGCCCGCATAAAGGTAATCAAGTACGCCTCATTCGAAAAAACAAGCTCATTGGTACACTTTGCGTCACGTTTTGCCCCCGACCCCCGTTTCAAGATATGGAAGTCGACATTTTCAATGTAACATTAAATTTTGAAGCGGAGTTTTAAGTGAAGTGTAATGGACCTCAAAATTGAGCTGATTAATACATTTTGCGTAAAGGTTTTTGCACCCTAATCCTCGCTTCGAGACATGAAAGTTGATATTTTCCATGTAACATTAAATTTTGAAGCGGGGTTTTCAGTCAACTCTACATTAGGTATTCACTGTTATGATTATAATTGCAGTAAGTAATGAAACCTACGCTGTACCATTTATGAACTACCTACAAGTTCCCTGCGGGTCTCACAGAATGGTTACAATGCACGCAATACTAGAGAGAATTGAAGAGAGGGAATTGGGCATTCACAATAGTGGTATCTTGCCCCGCCTTCACAGGGTTACTAATAGTAATAGATAATGGCCATGATTCGTCAATTGCAGGGCGACATGTGGTCAATTTTCGTCACCTAAGTGGCGTCATTATTCGTCACGTGGTCTTGATTGCTCGGTTGCAATGGATTATTTGTCAGTTGGGGGTCATGATTAGTCGCCAAGTTATAGGACAACAGGACAACTGGAAAGTATTTTAGCTTTGCTCATTCATTTAACATAGGTAAGATACTGGGCCCTGCCTATGTTAAATGTCCATTTAACGCGGAAAATTAGGCACAGGTTTGACACTATTTATAGTAGTATATATTAATGACACCGAAATAACGGTACTTTAATTGTTTCAATTTTTGTAATTAACAGGACAAATTCAAACCATAATTCATTTTCTAAGCCACAGTAAAACGTATTTATATATTATGTACAAGGTCGAGTAGCATGTCTCAACATACCCCAAGGTGTGCTAATATATTGGCGATTACAACAACCAGAATCATCATTACACCACTTTACTTACTAATTATTCTAATCCTAGCAATATCTACATGACCCACTGACATTTCAGTCTGTGAATGAAATCTATTCTAAATTACGCAAATGCAATTTACAAAAAAATCTCATTGAAATATGAGATCTGACAATGCCACAAATAGCACAAAGCAATGATTGTGTGATATGGAAACGCGAGTAAGAAATTGAAGAATGTATCCGAGCACCACGAGTACAGGTTCAATGGATTCAATGAGACAAGAAATACTTTTATGCTATTTATTCCCACTCGTCATTTATTCGTCGCCCGATGATTGAAATGACAAAGTTGCAAAAATTGCAGTGCTATAGATTTGGCTTGAAGAGAGGCTATTGTGATTCCAACATGCACTTTTAGGGTGATCAGTATGAACAACAATAGAAGAAAATTGGCTGCGACGTCAGCAGCCCAACTGCTGTGCCAAATAAAGTGAGTTATGCAAACAGTTTCCACTAGCTTGCTTTATTAGACTGGACTCGTTATGTGCTTTGTATTCGGCTGACAAATAGAAGCCCGAAACATTTCATCCAACTGAAGACGACCAACTCAGAACGACTCAATTTTTTCTTTCTTTCATTTACCAATATCAAGGTAGGTACCTAAATGCAGTTGAGCATTTAAATATTTACGGAGGTTATCTGTTGGCGATGTCATTGTAATAATAGCAGTGACGCGAAAACATTCTGCCATCCCATTGTTCTCCCAAATATTAACACGACATCATTATGAATCTTGGCAAATCGATGAACATTAATATTAAAGAAGGCTTTCCTTGTCACTATTCACTATTATCATCCAACTCAAGACGGGCTTTGGTTGTCAAATGTATTTTTGAACTTGAAGAGAAAATACAGGTGCTGGTGCGGTGGCGAAATCGAAAAAAATACTACCCACTTTCGTCAACAAAAAGTTTAGAGAATTCTAATTCAATAACAGTCGGTTGGTATAATAAATTCAGGAAAAGTAATAGGTGCTGTTGGGGAGTGGAGTAACCAGTGACATTGGCATTTGTTGTTTGACTGATTTTGATTACTGAGTTGTTTAACAAGTAATTTTACCAGTTTTTGAGTGGCGCAATTTATACATTAGTATGAAAACATGAGGAGCGTTTCATACGCCAAAACCCCGATTGAGATTGATGTAAAAGCTAGGAATCTGTTCAATGCTAAAATTCCCCAATTACCTTGAAGAAGGTGAGCTCTTACTTCCTTACTAACTACGAAATTGTTAAACGATCGCATGTTCAAGATCAATCAAAGAGCCGAGTCCAGTCCAGTCGTCAGCGTCATTCGTTTATCAGCTAAACAAAACAGGAATCTTTGTCAAGACGGGACCAACTTTGAACCGACTTGGCTCACTTTTGCAGAATCTAACTGAACTTCTCTTTCTTCCGTACATTGCCTTTTATTTTTTCTAAGTAACAGTAAAAGTAAAAATTGCAAGTTGTATTTACATACATTTATTCATCATTATATCATACCTTATGTAAAAAGTAAACTTGTCGGTCAATGATGGTCTAATACGGTGGTGCTTGCTTCTTCGAAAGAGAAACAAAGTTTAGGTTTACGACATTCATTAAACTGCGGTCTAGTTAAACAGCAAATCATACGGATCATATTTAGCTTGTAGCAGTGAAACTACGAATAATGTTTTCGTGAAATTCCACATGTGCATAAGTTTTCCACGAAGAGAATTAACTGTGGTAATGTAGAAACTCATTTATTTTAATAAAGTGATAGAAGTTTACTGGTGATATATAAATAACCAATTTAGAAAAATGCCGAGGAGCTCCCTAAATCTTGTCACTGGAATTTATACGATTTTCCTGTAAGTTGGCTTCTGCAAGCCTTCAACATATCTCGACAAAATGTCCCGGAATTTTGTTCTTTTCGGTTCTCATGATAAGTGAAGTGATGTAAAGTGAGCATATGAAAATGTCCCGAGTTAACGTAATTCCTTTATTAATATGTAACAGGATAAACTGCATTGGTCATGTATTTCCATTCCATTATTATCCAGAAGCAGAACCTGCGCCTCCACTGGTGTTTCCAGGTTGACTATTTAACAGTTAATGAGTCATTCAAAATTATTCAGTTGACTGTGCGGTTACGATCCAGCTGAATTCTTTTAAATACATCAATAATAATTATTCCGCATTGTGTGCAGTAACTGACAAAAATTCCACACTTTTGCCTTTCCAGGAAGTGTGAACTATTTTCCTGTAAAGCATCCGCGCATTGATCCTGTATTTTCTCCACGAGGTCAAAGACCCGGGGTTCGGCGTTCAAATACTTTGGATGACATTCCAGATAGCAAACATAACACAATAGAAACCTCTCGCTGCACTGGCGTCTGCATCCATCCCCGTGAATGTAGTAGATTGGGCGGTGTGGTCAACAGGGAATGTTTGAATGGAGGAGGCCGAGTGTGCTGTCATTGTATGTTTTCTAATTTTCTGGCCTATATTTTAAATAATTTGAGTCGTTATTATGCTATATGACAAACCGTTTTTTTAAATTCAATAGTCGAAAAATCCTGTAATGAGGCAACGTCTGAAATCAAGTCTGAATTCAACTCACCCGGCTACCCGGGACCAGCCATTGGAAACCTTGTATGTCAATTCGATATTCATGTCCAAGCTGGAGTTTGTGGTATTAGGTAAAAACCTTTTAGCCTTGTCTGTCATAAAATTGTTGTCGGGATTCTCATTCAAGCTTGGTTTTCTTAAAAACAGACTAGACTTTGCTCAGTTCAACACGACAAGGCCACTCGACAGAGGAATATGCAACATCGACCAATTTATTATCATGAATTCTATAGATGGTGCGGCATTTCCAAGATGTGGAGAACTTACTGGCTATTCCAGTAAGCCGCCTTTTAAATCTATTCAGGATAAATTAAACCATTCTTCCTATAACCTATACATATCTACATATAGGCACGTGGCTGTTATACTTTGAAATGACAAAACATTATTACTACATGTCCACAAATTTATTATACATAGCTATTTTGTCTTGATGGATATATGACAAAATGACTTTTAAATCTCTAATGCCACAAATTTCAATTTTCTAACTTTTAAAGTCGAGTTATAATTCATTTATGTAATCATAATTTTTACAGCATTAGTTCCGGTAAATCCCCGCCATCGACTGCCGTTGACACTTTTATCAATAATTCAGAGCTCAAGGGAGCAGTATAAATGGAACATAAAACTTACTCAAATAAAATGCGATGATGTGAAGCTCCTCAAAGGTAAATCTCGTTTTATTGCGCATTATTCCAAATTGAATTGTTATGCATATTATTAAAGCCATATAAATATTAATTAGAAATATTTATATATTATATATTATAATTAGATTAGGTATTTAATCCGGATAATTTCATGCATGTAACTTTGTATTAATTTCTGTGATGTGTGAAATTATAGATGCTCCCAACTGTGGAAAGAAGTTAGCAGACGCAGAAAGTGAAGTGCCGACGACCACTCTGCCGCCAGAGCTAGAAAATACTAGATTCGCTGAAGTTTCGGACGGCTACATGGATATTTCCCGACCTTCAATTGACACGGCATTTTACATAGGTATAGCATGAACGAAGATTGACAGTTCATAAATTGTTTCGTCGTTGTTTCATGAAATGAAAGAAATCAAATAACATGAAATCTTTTTTATTGCAAAGACTACTTAAAGCAAGCCCATCAAGTCTTGTCCAATTCCTCATCAAACATCACAACGTGTAGAAATAGAGAGGCCGACATCAACAAAGAAAAACTACAACAGCAGCGATCTGAAATTGAGGATTTATTATATTATGATGAAGACAATGATAAAGGTCGAATTCTTCGCGGGACAGATGCGCAGATAAACCAATTTCCATGGCAGGTTTCCATTCAGGATGCCAAGGGGCACGTCTGTGGTGGGGCACTCATTAGCAACGAATCAATTGTGACTGCTTCACATTGCTTCTTAAGGTAACGGCATAGTAGTTACTACTTAATGTAACAAAATAAACCAATTTCGTTTAATTAGCTTATCGCATTAAACAGTGTTGCCCCGGTACCCTTGAGAAATGTTAAAATCATCTTAGGAGATCTCAATCTTAACAAGACAACTGAGACGCAGCACATGATTGTTAATTTTACGTCCATCACTTTTCATTCTCATTTTGACCCGTACTACTTGGAGAATGACATTGCTGTGATAAAACTCTCGAATCCAATCAACTTTACAAGTGGGATACAGCCTGTCTGTTTACCAGAGAGAGGTCATTGCTAAATATTTGATATGATAAAAATTCTAATTTATGAAATCCCACTGTCTCAATGTAAATTGATGAAGGCGAATAATCAATGCTGTGATTATCTAATCTATTTTAATTATTTTTCCTTAAAGGAAATTCGTATTCCAGAAAAAAGTCCCTCGTGTCCGGCTGGGGAGCGGTTTCCTACCCACAGGGAAAACTTGCCACGAATTTACAATATGTCAATAATACCGTTATTGAAAACTCCGAATGCAAGAAAACACTAAAAATTGAATATATTACGTCAACCATGTTATGTGCAGTTTCATATCCAAATTGTTCAGGAACGTGTTTTGTAAGTACAGAGAATATTTATTTTATTAAGTCTCAAATCATATAATTGTTTGACTTTGAAAATAGTTTTAAATTTAGAACGCACGTATTAATCTATTTTATTTTTACAGGGCGACTCAGGTTCATACCGATTTTTCATATCTACCATTTCATGACATACGTTGTAATAATTTTGGTTAGGAGGCTGTGTTGTAATATTTTCTCAATAATTCAGGCGGACCACTAGTGATGGAAAATGAAAAGACACAGACGAGCTCCCTGATCGGAATAGTCAGCTTTGGAATCGGAGGCTGCGCTCTCTTCCCAAACTGGCCGGATGTTTACACAAGAGTCTCTGAGTACATTGACTGGCTTTCTTACGTGGTAACGTATTAAAAATTCGCAACATTAAGTGGCTAGCAATTTGCATTTATTATCTATTTAATTATATTGTTATCAGTACTGCAACTCAAACAATAAAGATTTCTTTTATAAAATATCTTTACACGAACAAGCATTGGGCATCGTGCAATATCCGTAAAACGCAATTTGCGAGATTAATTTTAACAAATTTTTTCAATCAATGCATCGTAGATCACAAATTTCATCCAGTCTTTTTTAATTCGCACATAAATGCGTTGCATAAATGCACCATTTAGGACAAAGATTGAGCCTCAATCATTGAGGTATGTTTGATTCCTTGAATTACTTCACGCAAAAGGGAGGCGAGGCGACTGTAAAAATAACACTGAGGCTTTTGGTTTTTTCATGTATGTAAACTCAATTAGAGAAATGTAAATGTAACATGCGTCCAATGAGCATTTTACATATGCATACGATTATACGATTTGTATTGTATGATAAGGTGCAAACTCTGGAAGTGGAACAACGAACAACGTCTGAATTCTGTCTGGAGCTTTTGACCTTGAACTCAACTATGCCCTTGAAAAAAAACTAAAGCTAAACTACCCAGCCCCAGCTCCCCTCGCTGTAACCTTAGATTTACAAAACGATGGTGGCAAAATGTGACATCATTGGCTGAGCTAAATGTACCAGTCCAACGTTCGATTGGCGAACGCGAACGTGCTTGGCGACATAAACTTTTTGAACGTTTACTGTTATCAATTATCGTAACAAAGAAACGTAGTCTAAATATGCACGTTTTATTGCTTTAACTGAAGAATTAGCAATATGTATAAAAATGTGACTTATTATAGTAACAAAACTTCGTCTGTACGTACATTTAATGAATCATAGTGTCTCAAGTTTCCCCACAGCCGTAATTTTTGTAATGTGTCATTACATGAAACTTTCAATGTGCATCATTTATTACATACATCTTGACGATTTGGGGCGATTCACATATTACGTAACGCGTAACGCTTTTGGAAATAGTACCTACCTACCCACCCTTTAACATTAGCAGGGCGTTACGCTTTAACATAAGCAGGAATTCCAAGGTACCCCCCTACCCCCTAGCATTACATAATATGTGAATCGCCCCTTTCACAGATAACAGTACTTCAAAGCAGATCATTGTTGCTATCAGGAAATTAACGCTTGCGCTTCCATAAATAATTCACGGTGTGTCCCAGATATCTTTTAAGAAAAAATGTCGCGTTCAAGCAGGGTGTGATTTTCTTCTGAATTTATTTAACCAATTATTTTTTTCCTTCATATGTCAAGTCAGCAATTTACAGGGTCAACACCATTTTTATAAGGCTACATATTATTCTCAGAATCTCATATCATTCAGTAATTCAGTATGTATGTTTATGAATGACCCAGTATAGTGTTTAGTTTTAGTTAACATTTTAAAAAATTTCGCGATATTAATCTGATTGGGCGTGCGTGCAGTGCAGCGACGCGACTTCTTCGCCTACTACTTGTTACGTGTTGTTACCAAACGTAACGTGGCGATACCTGATTGGTTAGGAAATTGTCTTTCAATATTTCTAACAGCCAATTGGAAGGATTTGCTCGAAATTTTGATTTGATGCACGCCAACGCCACGCACAACGGCACAAGCAAACATTATAATACTTATAGCAGTGCTATAATAGCACGTTTTTCTACTGATATGTGAGTGAGTATACCACAGAACCCCCTGCTCTCAATACATCCAAATGCAGGTATTATGTAGATTTGGACACCAGAAAAATCACTGAGACGAACTGAACCGCGAAATTTAAAACTCAGAGAGTGGGTTTAGGCAGCTACAGTACGCGCAGCAAACAAGTGCGCGTAGCCACAGCCACGGACGCTTGTGCTTGCTTCAGCACTACTGACTACTGTGTACTGACTGACTACACCCACCTCCGCAGAAGTTGCGCAATAAAATCGAATTTTGAAGCATTGGTGGGGTATGTAGATGATGCGGACAGGTAATCGATAATATGGGTAGGATAGGGGGCCCGCTATGTCCAATCCAATGCTTCGCACGGTTTCTCAACTCAAGTGAAAAAGTATTATTCTATTCTCTGCTTCTACAACATGCACATCATTTTCGCTCGCTCTACTCGACTCGGCGCTTTAATTTTTTGCTGGCTCCATTCCATTGTTTGCCTCTGCTGAGTGGAGTCTACTCTCAAGTTGAGAGTCTCAACTGTAAAGGCAAAACACATCTGTGTCCAAACTGAGGAGGGTAAACAGAAAAATGAGGAGATGGTAGGGGTAGATGTTCAGGTTCAAAATGAGAAAAAAGATGAGGAGATGGAGGAGACAAGAACTAACGAGCCACACAGTGATAAGACGGAGGTGAAGGGCCCGGACATTCAGGGTCAGAGTGAAAGTGACAAGAAGGATGAGGAGATGGAGGTGAAAACTAACGAGCGACACAGTGATAAGAACGAGGAAGAGGTGAATGGGCTGGAAATTCGGGGTCAGAACGAAAGTGACAAGAAAGAGGAGGGGATGGAGCATCCCAAATCTACCGAGCAGCCCAGTGATAAGGAGGAAAATGTGAGGGGGCCGGAAATTCAAGGTGAAAGTTCAAAGAAAGATGTGAGGACGGAGGAGGCAAAAACTAATGACCAGCACAGTGATAAGAAGCAGGACGAAGTGAAGGAGCCGGAAATTCAAGGTGACAAGAAAGATGAGAGGACGGAGGAGACAAAAACTGGCGCTCAGCACAGTGATAAGAAACAGGACGAGGTGAAGGAGCCGGAAATACAAGCCGAAGGTGACAAGGAAGATGAGAGGACGGAGGAGACAAAATCTGACGAGCAGCACAGTGATAAGAAGCAGGAAGAGGTGAAGGAGCCGGAAATTCAAGGTGACAAGAAAGATGAGAGAACGGAGGAGGCAAAATCTGACGAGCAGCACAGTGATAAACGGGACGAGGTGAAGGAGCCGGAAATTCAAGGTGGCAAAAAAGATGAGAGGACAGAGGAGGCAAAAACTGGTGAGCAGCACAGGGATAAGAAGCAGGACGAGGTTAAGGAGCCGGAAGTTCAGGTTCAGAATGAAAAGAAAGATGACAGGATGGAGGAGACAAAATCTAATGAGCAGCAGCCCAGTGATAAGATGGAGGAAGAGGTCAAGGGGCCGGAAGTTCAGCGTAATAGTGTAAGTGAGAAGGAAGATGATGATATCATGGAGGTAGATCTGGAGGGCCAGAGTGAAAAGAAAGATGAGAAGGGGACAGAAGCTGAAGGTGAAGAGAAGAGTAGCCAGAAGGATGAAGCAGATAAAGAAGTAGAAAGTAAGGAACCGGGGACGAGTGAGAAGAAAGACGATGGCAACGTAAACCCAGACAATGAGGAGGAGGAGGAGGAGGAAGAGCCGCCCAAGATATTTCTACGTAATTTGGCTGAAATTATGGAACCAGATAGTGACGACGACGACGATATCACATGTCTTACTGACACGCCAACGTTTTACCGGGTGGACGAGCAAAACCGGATGATACCAGTGATTGGTACAAACGTTAGCAATAATAATAATTCTCTACTTCCAAGCCAAAGCAAGGTGCCTACGACTAGTACGACTGCTAGTGCTAGTGCTGGTGCTCTCCTTGCACAAAGGAAGTTGTTAGCTTCCAAGGCGACCTACGATACTGAATTGGCGGATGTGGAAATGTCGTGTCAAGCTGACCCAGCGTACAAAACTGTATGAAATAATTCAATAACCGAAAATATTATAACCATGTCAGACAGATATCACAACTTCTAACAAACTTCTAATGTGCTTCTTGTTTTACAGAATGTAAACATGGATGATAGAAGGATCCCTCTCATTAGTCAGAAACTCCTTGGCTGGTTTACCAAGCGGAAGGCTCGTCCACCTCAGAAGAATCAAAGGCCACCCAACCAATCACAGCCACCCACGCTGTTGCCTATTAGGACTGTCGCACCCATGCACCCACCAGAGACCCCGCAGTTAATACGAATGAACCCATCAGCTCCAGGTATAATTTATTAAATTTTGTCCTATTTTTGCTTTTAGTTGTATTCTAGCTACACAATTGTACATTGAATTAACAAAGACGATTTGCCTTTTGTTTATGCTAACAACAGTGTCCACTCCAGCGACCATTCATTTACCAGGAACACCTGTGCACGGACTCCCTGTCACCGCCATTAATTGGACTCCTCAGTTTCGTAGCCCTGCTGTGACTGTGTCAGGGCAACATTTTGTCACAAATGTCACAGCTGGTACTCCTATGATAACTCAAGGCAAGTCTAAATGCAATTTCATATCTATAAAATATTATGTGAAAGAGTTGTTAGAAATGAAATAATTGAAAATCACGTAAATTAGATTCTAAAAGTAAAAATATTGATTTTGAACTTCTAATTTTAGTGAGGTCGACTAGGCCTAATGCTACTGTAGTTTCCGGACCCCGCCAATTGATAAACATTAACTCGAAAAATACTCCTGGGGGACAAATTATTTTCGACCCAACCACCGGTCTCATTTTATATCCTACGAATTCAAGTAAGTTTTCTGTATGTATTAGGAACAGATTCAGGAGAAATGACACATTTCATGCTTAGAATGGTAAAATTAAAAATTCAATCGTCAATGGGATTTCTGCAGTAATTCAGCAACAGCCAAACAGTGTTGGACAACAGCCTCAATTGTTACCACAAGGAATACGTCTTCAAAACGGAATGGTCATTAGGCCGGAAGCAGTATCTTACACACCAAGAAGCGGTGTTGAGAATAATACATTTGCACCAACACACGCTCAGATAGCAAATAGAATGAATCTACAAGTACAACAACCAATAATGATGCAGCAGCGTGGTCCGGCTCCAGTACGAAATACTTTTGTAACGCCAAGGGCTCCAATGGTTACACCACGAACTTCTGCACCAGGATTTTTACCTCAAAGACCTCTTACAAACATTTTACCAGCTCCATCTTTTAGAGGAAGAACTGTTACAAACGTTCGAATGACACCTGCAGCTCCTGTTACTGCTCAGCAGCAAATATCACCATATCAAGTCCATCAACCTCCACCTCCACCTGTTCAAATACCTTTGAGACAAGTAGCACCGAATTTGAAGCAATATGTAAACCCGAGAATGGCCGCAATGTCATTACCTGCTCAGAGGCAGCCTACACCTGAGCCTCCACTTCGACACTCCGTTCCTCGTTTAAAGCATCAGCTTCAGCCCCCGCCGAAGGTTCCCAGACTGAATGGTATTACGAACGTATTCGATATACTCCCAAATGGCGAACCACGCGGTGTAATTGAAAAGAATATCACAGCTGGTAATCAGAAGCCAATTCCTGGAACTATAACAGATGCGGATAATGATTTACAGAACAAGACATTCCCTTCTTTGGTGGTCCATGTTAAGACATGCCTTGCCAGCAAACTAAATCGCCAGTTAACGGCGAAGAAAAGGAGCGATTTGGGTAATTACCAATCTTTTGTCTCGAAATGGATTTACATTCTGTTATTCATTGACCGGACAGGATAAAAAACTAAAGCTGGCTTGGTTAATTTTACGTTTTTTCCAGATGCCGAAGTGAAAGGAGTGTTGGTGCACCCACCAGCTAGATTTACAGAGTGGTTAATGTCACGCCAACTAATAAGAGGCAAAGACATTCTTTGTCCTGACCATGCACGTACTCTCGGTCATCTTGGCCAATATACTGACACCAATCGTGAACCTTTTAGTGGAGGTTATGTTTGGATACCCGTTTGCTGTCCTCGTAGATATACCTCCGTATTCAATGGGTCGATTTTTGAAGGATCAAAGTATCCCCCTGGGACACTCATAAAATTAATTTACCATTGGTCTGTCCAAACACCGGCAAGTAATATTCTTCAATGGGTAAAGGTAAGATTCAACTGTACTAAAAGAATCGACGTCACTGGACTGACTGGACGAACTTTTTCTTTATTCTTTTTTGTAATACCGCAGGTGTCCAGTGCATTTCTCAAAAATTTCTTCACAATGATTAGAGCGATTTGCATTTCTTGGTTGCACGAACGATGTCCCCCGATGGGCGGAGAAATGCGATATGTTGAGATAGGAGTTATTACTCTTGGTAGTAGTGCCGAGGTAAATATCACAATTTATAGTTTAGTGGACTTCTATTTTGCAGTGGCGGAACATTACTTAATTTGATTTGTTGAACATTTTGCAGACAAGTCGGGGCGTGAAAAATGTAAATGTAGAAATCCTGGGTGTTTTTGATCCGTCAACTAAAATTGTGCGAATGAAAGTGATTAACAGCTTACAAGGAGTAAGTCCTAAAATTACTTTATATTTTTTTTTTTCAATCTAACATTAGTAACTTATTAACTCATATTCTCGAAATATGTTTGCAGCAATTATTTAAAGACAGAATCAGGAAGCCAGACGCGTATGAACAAGGTGCTCGTGCGTTTCAAATCTTATGGCCGCTCACACATTGGGTAGACAAACGGAGTATTCTTCTTGTGGATGGTATAATTGACAAGGTTGGCAATACAAACAAATTCGAATTACCATTACCAATTTAAAGTGTATATTGTGCACAATACATTTTCGGTAAATTCCTAAACCATTTTATGTTTGATGTATTTGAAAGGCACTGTTTCATGAGCTGGGATTCAGAAACGTCCAACAGTGTGGCCCTGACACAAAGACATCCCCAAATAATATTAATATTATGAACTACCTGCGTAACTTAGTTCCTAAAATGTTTTCAGTAAGAAAGTAGCCCTTAAGCCCATTGCGTGTCTCAAAGTACATTAGAATATTTAATCCCTTCTATATTAATGATTTGATTTTTTATTATTATTTCAGAGTACACTAAGCGTATTAAGTAAAAGTATCGTGCAACAGTTTTTAGACGAGCTTAGTTGGAGAGAAATCTACGCCTCGGATGTCAAGACTTGTTATGTAAATATTTTAAATCAAGCAGGAGAACTTACGACTTGGGACCTAGGCAGCGAAACACTAATTTCTCGACTCAACAAAGTCAATCAGAATCCATTTTTAGACTGGTCTTTTACGAAGCAAACTAGGAGGTGCCCGCTGAATACCATTCCATTGGCTTTACGAAATGAGCCTGGCATTCAAGAATGTATTCGGCATGTAATGAAAGAGGACAATAAGCCAAAACCAGCTCTTCCCAAAATACCCCCTCCGCCACCAGTAAGGACGTCGACACCTTCACAACTACCCCCAATGTCGAGATCGTTTCCTCATAATTTGGTTCCAAGGAAGAGCACCGCCGGCCCGTCACTGCCGCCGCCGCCGCCGCCGCGACCGGTAGAGATCTTGACCACCACGAGGAAGCGGAAAGTGGCCGATCCACCTGCGCAGACTAACCTACAGTATTACAGGAATTATTACTCGCAATCTGTGAAGCAGTATCCTGTGCAGTACCATTACTACGGTGAAATTCCTTCAGACAAAAATGATCATATTCAAACTGTTTTCCCGAACAATTTGAAGGTAATTTTATGTATTTTTTATTTTTTTACGAAAATGAGATTAGGTTTAAAATTAAGTAGCTTCTGGCGAAAGATTCCATGCCAAATTTATTTGCGTTTTAGTGTCCTTTGTGCGTGCGAATATTTACTTCGGCTAATGACATTTTACGGCACATGTACCTACACGTTGGAACGGTTTCGCTCCGTAATTCGGAGAATTTGTTATGCTACATTTGTCTGAAAGAGTTACCGACGGGAGTTACAATGCAACATCACCTCGCATTGGTAATATGTACAATTTTCTTAATCTTAATAATAATTTAGATCATGTATAGTAATGTAATATTACGGTAATATTTATATGTTTTCTAGTTCCATAAAATGACTGACTTTCTACACGCGTGCCGTATTTGCGAGGAAAGGTTCCGAGGTGAACAGGAGTTTGTAATTCACATGTGGGATCTACACAGTCCGAATGAAGCACCTTACCGATGCAGCATGTGTAACTTTGGCACTTCATTTCATTTCCGCATGATTGATCATTTCCACGAGGTACTTGTGATTCATATTTTGGTTTTGAATAACCATCTTTATGATTGTTGTGCATTGTTTGACCTGAAACAACGGAACAATTAAAAAAGAACAATGCTCGACTTTCAGGAACATGGAGGAGAAGGGAACGTGATCTGTCCATTTTGTTTAAAATCATTGCCAGCGCTATCACAAACCAATCTCAAATTGATTATTAGTCATCTCCAGGTAAAATGATGCATGCATTGTACGATTGTACAATAAATGAATTAACAAGTATGACTTCTTAAACTTAATGTTTTCAATGTTTCAACTTGCAGAGTCACAATTCACGACGTGCTAAAAAGTGTGCGAGGTGTGCTCTTTCCTTCATTTGTGAGGCGGATTTAGAAACGCATCAGGCAGATCATTTGTCACAAAAGTCTCAGCCGCGGTGGGAAGAATATGTTTTATGTGAGCGTGAAGACTTAGTTTTGATGGCATTTCCACCTCAGTCAAAGACACCTTTGAGGGTGAAATTGGGGAATCCAATCCGTCCACTGAATCCGCCTCCCCCGAAGAAACAAAAGCTAAACAACACCGCTCCCAAGAAGAAAGAAGCGAAATCTACTTTAAATGCTTCCTTCGCTGTTCCCATTGATACGAACGAGAAATGTGGAGGAGTCCGTTACAAAATCAATTTGCCACATATTCAAGGAAAGAAAGCAACCTGCCTGGAATGCAAACAGGAGATTGGTTCTTCTGATCATTTCATGTAATTATATAATCTTTATAAGATTCATACTTTTATGCAATGATTTGAGAATTTAAAAGTTCCCAATGATATTAACCTCGTAATTTGTTGTTTGCTTATAGTGGTCGCTTAAGCTGCACCAAATGCCGCTATGTTACTGCTTGTCAGATGGCCATGGACTTGCATCACAAAGTAAATCATTTACCGGGGTCTAAGCGAGTTCCCGGTCTGCCTTCGAAAAAAATCAAGCGGCTTGGGGTTTCTTTGCAATGTGAATGTGGTTTTGCTTCAGTAAATCCGTATAAATTAGGTGAGAGAACGATTCACAATTATTAAAAGAAATTTAACAGTTTCTGTCTAAAATGTCAGATTTTACATGCTCGGTATTTTTCAGCAACGCACCTCGTCCAGTGCGATAAATTGACTGTCAAACCTAAACCTGGTAAAATTCTTGAACAAAATAAATCAACGAACGACAAGGTAACGATGGACGAGGGTCCGCCAAAATTGCCCAAGGAGCCTGATCCAACTACAATTTCCACTTCTAATTCAGAATCTTCTCAAAATGAACCATCTCTTTCAAACAGTTTAGGAATATTAAATAACGCGCCCGTAACCACCTTCGACGATATGCTAAGCCTGGATGAATCAATGGGATGTGCATTTGGTACGTTAGCACTTCCGTCGCTAATGTCTCCGACTGAGCCAATGCTTGATTCTTCGTTGAATAGTCCTAGTTTTTCAACTTCATCATCAAGCACAGCACAGACTGCAGTCCAATCCCAATCTTCGACAGTAATGGCAAATACCGATACTTCCACAACCAACAATTGGGATCCTGACTCGTGGGACCTCCCATCTATGCCTGGTCTGATCGCAAAATGTAAGTGTATTCTTCAATTTTCAATGGACATAACAAAATGATATTCAATTTCAGCCAATATTTGTTTACTATTTGCAGAGCCTTTCTTTACGTGATTTAGTGATACTACTTTTTACTCTACTGAATTTTATTGATCAACATGGGTATTATGCAAAGAAATCCCAATGAAACTGAATCTTTATTGTACTACTAAAGAGAATTTTTAATGCTGAATAAATAACCTACTTTTGTTATTTACTTTCACAGTAATCCAGCGCTTGCCTGGTGTATTGTCTTATTTTTAGCTAATAAGAAATAGTAAGGTTCGATGGCAAATTGTTCCTGTTATCATTAGAAACGTATTTCTTCAATGTGTTAGGTTTTTTTTAGAGAACACGTGTTTTAAGCATTAATTGACATGATAAGGAAATATACACATGAAATATTTTTGAGCTTTACTATGTAACTCGTTATGTTTTAGCAGCGTTATCAAAGCGAGTGACAATGTGAACCAATGTTTTTGCTACTGGCAGCGCAACCAGTTTGGCAAGCTTAATTTACATAAATCAAAATCATATAAACTTTAACGTCTCAAACTAATTTAACTTTTACAACGAATAGTAACTTAAACAAAAACTTTAATTTTTTCATCTTGCCAAATAAATTTTAAGCCTTAAATTTTAAGGCTAATTATAAAAGCGAGATTGTGGTCATTGTCAAGCGTTAAAATATGATAGAAAGTAGGATTACATAGAAATCAACAAATTACGTTTGGGAAAAGGTATTTGAATTGTTTGGCCTCTGAACGTTGCAGTGGTGGGTGGAGTAGTTCCATTGATATTAATATTAATAAAGTTGTTAACCAGCAACAGCTTTCGACATTCATCAAGTTAAATAAAGACACAGCTTAATTAGGGTTTACAATACAGACTCGCCACTAGCTTGTTTTTAATGAATGTTAGGGAAAATCATTCTCCCACGCTAATCCTGGAGATTGAGGAATATATACATGTACCGAGTGTAGATAAGACACACACGTTGAAATAAAAATTGCTCCTTGACTCTGATCATTAAAAATGGTAGGAGTGTTGTTAAATGTTTTTTGACCCTAAGAAGTCTCTGTTTCATAGTTTCCGTTGCAAGAAACTTAAAAAAGATGTTTCAAAATGCTCACTTGCTTCTAATTTTCGTAAACTATGTCTTTCGTTCGGATAAAGGAGGAGCTGGTATTGTTTTCCTGCCCGTACAAGCGCATTTAGCAATTCCGCTGTGTGCAGGAAATGAACGTTCTCGTCATTCAAACCGTGCACAATCAGAAGTCTGTCCTCTTCGTCCGGAAATTGATTAATGTATGACAGAACAGAGCCTTGTTTATAGCCTAGTGGATTTTTCTCGGGTAGGTCCATGTATCGTTCTGTGTATCCAGTGTCGTAGAGTTCCCAACATGTCACAGGCGCCCCAGCAATTGCAACCTGAGCAAAAATACGTTTTTTTGTGTACAATAATGGCATAAATCAAACTTTTACTTTTGTTAGACAAACTGCATCACAAATCCTTACCTTAAATAGTTGAGGATACTGCGTTAGTCCCATTAAACTGAGATAACCTCCATACGACCATCCATAAATCCCAACTCGATCCAGGTCGATGTACGGATTTTGCCATGCTAAAGATCGCAATACTTCCACTTGATCTTTGAGTTCCACCGTGCCCTGTGTTTTGGAAAATAATCGTGTTTAGTCAGGCTGTAATTACAAAAGCCATTTAATAAATGGATATTACCATTCGTCCTTTGATGTGGCCTTCAAATTGGACACCGCGATGATGCGAACCTCTCGAATCTATGGCAACCACGCAGTAGCCTTGAGAAGCCAAAAGATACAGCCAGAACTGTCCGGTGCCCTACAATTTATTTAACATCACACTTTTCAGGTAAACATTAATTCGTGAAACACGACTTGTGGTAAAAATAACTTTTAGATTTTATCTTACCCGAAAAGAATTATACACTAGCTGGACTTCTGGCCCACCGTAAACATTCAGGACTGTTGGATACCGTTTATTAGGTTGGAAATTAAAAGGCTTGTATATCATTGCATAGAGAGTTTCTCCGCTCATAAGTTGATGCGTAAATATTTCAGGAAAGGAGAAATCCGATTCAATCTCTGGAATTTGCGAACAATGATACTCTGTTAAAAAGGCATAAAAATCAGTTACAGAATTAAACCTCATAGTAGTAAAATATAAAGCTGAGTAACACGTACGGGGTCCTTCATTTAGATTCGTGATTAATTCCAGGCTTACTCCACACGCTGTGGTATCTAAATAGTTTACTCTGAAAAGCTGGCAAACTGGGGGCATTTTAGTGCTGCTGTAGGTAAGAATGACCATGGTACAGTCACTGTTGAAATAAGCTGTGTAGGAGTAACCGCCTGGTGTCAGTTTTCTAATCTTGTTCGGTTCGTTCACGGAAACTACGTATAGGTGCCTTTCTACCGGGCTATCTTTCAGTCCAATGAAATATATGAGACCTAAGTCATAATTGCAGGCAGTTTGCGCATTCATCACCTCCCATTCACCCAAAGTCACAGACACTTTCAGAGTCACGTTTGGGGACAGACACAATCCTGTATGATAGAAAGAATCAGATCTCAATCAGCTCTAGATCAGGCTAGTAAATCAAGGAAGAAATGAGTTTAAAACATAAATGTTACATAATTACCAACTGTTGCTTCTTTCGACCAATTGCTTGAAAGAGCTGGTCTCAATTCCGATTTAATTATGTAGAGGTGGCGATAACCAGACTCTTCACTAGCCCAAAGAAACATGACGCTTTTACTGTCTCCTGAGGGAAAGAATGATAAAATGTCGTGCACATTAATCCAAATGTTAGATTTTTCAGAATATAAAACGTAGGCCGGTGCAGATGGCGATTCGAATCCATCCACTTGGTCCCCCTTCATTGCGGAAAGAGGGATAAACGGGATCAAAACGAGTTCTAGCCTTTGCTGTTGACGATCTAAAAGTTGAGCATAGATGCTGGGAAACAAAAAATATTTATCGTGATTATCAAAAGTACATTTTGTATGAAATATAATTAGGGATGGTATTCGACAAAACTTACAATTTTCCATCTGGGGTCCATCCGGCTCTTACGATATACTCCACCCAACTAAACAGTTTTTGGAGTGGTTGCATCATTTCGTAGCAAACAATGTTAGTGATTTGTCCGCTGGCATCAAGCTCAAATTCTGCAAATTTTAAAGTTGAAACCGCATTTGGGGAGCCTGGGACTGGAAATCTGTACGTCTCTGGGTCTCTTCCAGGGAGTGTTAGCAGATTTACAAGATTAACATCACTCTCATCCACTTCCTCATATAAAATGCGGTAGATGTTATCGTTGGCTGTGGAGTTTAAGAATGAATGATTTTATAATATTTCAAGTAAATTACAGTTAACAACATTTACAATTTTACAGAAACCACTCACGTATATCACAGTTCGGCTGCCACCAGAACCCTTGAAAACGATTGAACTCCTCCTGCATAATGTATGAAGGGAGGCCTGCACTAATTGGGCCATTTTCCACGTTTGGATCTGGGTTTCTAGTGAATGTTATTTGGGCTTCGAAACCTTTTTTTTAGAGAAAAGTTTTAAATACGAGAAATTTTAATCAATCCCGACTTTTTCTATTTCGTTTTAGGTTACAGAAAAAAAAATCTACGTACCGTTAGAGCTATTCACGACCCATATATCTCCATTATTAACATACGCAATGAGATTAGAATTAAGAGGACAAATTTCAGCATTCAATCTTGCACCATAACTTTTTGGAGTTTTTATTTCACTTGGCATCAAAGGATAGTCCTATATTTGAAAAAAAAACTTCGGATTAAAAACCAAAATCACTGACAATTCTTAGGAAATTGTAGGTTTGTAGGTTTATGATTATAAATACTTTTTGACAAAAACTAATCACTTACTATATTATTATCAATGCACTGAAAAAGGTAGGATGAGGCACCGAAAACGAATTTGGCTGTTTCTTCGTGAAACTCGTAAGATGATATTCCAGTTGGTGTCATTCTCTTTCTTTCCATCATTAGGAGTTCTTCCTTGCTGGGAGGAGTACATCCCTGTTCGTAATACAAAAACCAATCACAATTTGTCTCCTCTCAGTCTGTTAGAAAAGGAAATCGATGTGGAAAGTTGTTTCAACCTGAAAATCTGAGGTGATTATCTGCATCCACGGGAATCGTAAGTCTCCTTTGGAAGACCCAACTAACGGTGGGCAGTTATCTGGCACATCAACCGCGAAAACTGAGTTATCCCGTGAGTTGGGTGGACTTGACATAAAGTAGACTCTCGTCTTCCCGGATAGTTTTCGAAATGTGAAGGAATGGGGCACCCTTGAGCCCAGACTCCAAAGCCGTCTTCGAATTTCCCGAACATCTTCCCTTAACTCTGCCCAGGTCCTTTTCGTCCTCACCCAGGGTGTATAAACAGGGGAATGCACTTCTGACCCATCTTCCACTGACCTGTCAGGATTAGCTTTGATTTGACCGCTGTTAAAGGGCTGTTCTGTCTCAGTCTTCATTATTCTATTCTAATAACTCCGGCCTAGTACAATTACTACGACACTAATATCCTACAACTAACTATATAATACGAAAATTAATTAGTGCCGCGATTGAGTAAAATAACAGTGTCACACGGCTTTCATATCCGTTGCCTGTCTTAAAGCTGTGACTGTCACCTGTATACATGTAGTATACGGGGAAAATGGATATAATGAACTAATTTAGTACACGAAATCTCGGATTTTTTCAATTGTACCTTTGAATATCTCCCAGTGTCTTGCTCATGTGGAGGAACTCTGCCAATGTAGTAGCTTCCTGCTGCCTAGCCTGACAAGCGCTGCTTTCAGATTTTCCTGTTTCATCTTCCCCACTCTGGTTCGTTCTGTGAGTCTGTGACTCTCTGATCGCTTGAAAAATGCTACACCTCCGGCAAACAGGACTTTTGGTAATTGGTATACTTGGGTATACAATGAAGAACTCCGAAAATAGAGCTAGATTGGAGTACCTATTCACAATTGATATTGAGCTAAGTTGGTTCGACAGCGGGCATCATGCGTTGCATCCGACGCTTTAATGGCTGGAAACATGACATTTTGGTTTGACAACAACAATTATAATGAATAACGATGAACAACATATTAGTACTTTATACGACTTACGATGATAATGCTAGTCCAAGAAAATGAGCAGGCCTCGATCACGACTAATCGTAAGTAGAGATTGCGATGGGCAGGTTCTTCACTAGCCCAAAGAAACATGACGATGATAAATTGATAAAATGTCATGCACATTGATCCAAATGTTAAATATTTTACAATGTAAAACGTGGACTTGGACTGGTGAAGATGGTCATTCGATTTCATCCACTAATCCACTTGATTCGCCTTCATTGGGGAAAGTGGAATAAACCGAATCAAAACGGGTTCGTGTCTTTGCTGTTGACGATCTAAATTATTTCGCTGGTAACAAGGTCAAATTCAGCAAATTTTAAAGTTGAATTGAAACCGCATTTGGGGAGCTTGGGACTGGAAATCAGGGAGTGTTAGCAGATTTACACGATTGACATTACTCTCATCCACTTCCTCATGAACATCATATAAAATGCGGCAGACGTTTTCGTTGGCTGCGGAGTTTAAAAATAAATGATTTTATTATATATTTCGAGTAAAAAGTAATAAAAGTATCCATATTCACGATACACCACGTCAATACCCATATTATCTCCATTATTAGACTGTTTGAGCAAATTCCCTTATTTCCAACGTAACGTTATTTCTTCCGTTATTTTAAAAATTACGGACAAGATACCGTTTTCACGTTATTTCCATACGTTATTTTTTACTGGCAACGTAGGTACGTAAAAGTTCGTACGTAGTTTTTTGCATCGCTGGAATAGACGTAAAAATGTACGGCTCAAAATTTTCACCTTTTACGTAGCGCAATTTTGTTTCTACGGAAATTTTAAAATAACGCTTGCGTATACGTATTTTGCTCAAACAGTCTATTAACATAAATACGTAATAAGAATAGAATTAAGAAGACTTTCAACTTTCAGTATTCAATCTTGCGATTATGATTGGAAAGAGCTAGTTAAAAAGCCTCTAAATGTGATCGGGTCTATACCACACATTTGTTGTAATTATCGTATAACGTGTAATACATTTGTGTGATGTGTAAAATTGGTTTTCTTGATAAATAAATAAATAAATAATTATCGCGATGAGGTTGGAGGTGATGAACACACCACCAG
Organism: Cyphoderus albinus; assembly: GCA_021029165.1. Lineage (NCBI taxonomy): Eukaryota > Metazoa > Arthropoda > Collembola > Entomobryomorpha > Paronellidae > Cyphoderus > Cyphoderus albinus. The sequence continues at coordinate 26,632 of VYYJ01000639.1, read as the reverse complement.
CCCGTGGATTTTTGCGCATTTGGCGTTGTTGGGAAGGGCTTCTTTAAAGTTGACCATTACCGTGAAGTTAATTTCCTGTAACTAACAATGCTTTGTTTTTAGGTATTAATAATAAATGTTTACGGTTTTTAATAATGTTTAAAAAAATCAAACATTAAAATATTGGAAAAAGAACATCTGTTCATTGCCGTCAGGAAATTCAGAAATAAAGAAACCGTTCGCTTCGTTTCTTGGTAAAAAAATGTCAAATCACGCAAAATGCACTCAACGAGTAACGACTCAACATTCTCCAACTCAAATCTCAAAAGAAGAGGAAATAGCAAAATGGCTTTCGCCAAAAGCAAAGCATAAGTTGATACTTTGATACATAGTTGAACTGAGTTTTAATATTTTACTTCGAATCTTTGCTCTATAACTCATTTTCAAAGTTAACTTTATAAAAATAAAAAAATAGATAAAAAAATATCTAGAAGTGAACTTCAAACCCATTTCAACCAATTTAAAGAGGTGTTTAAGTGACTTGTAGGACCGAATTTGGCGGTGGTAGTTAGAGTACTTTGAATAATTATGTAAGCTTTTATTATTTCAACCAAAATTCTGTTTGTTCAATAAGAACATGAAAAAATGTTCAGTTGCAACTAAAATTTTTGCAGTTCAGATATGTCTAAATTGTCTATTGTAAATAGAAACATTCCAAGTTCGTAAACATTAAAATTTAATTGTAGGTGGATAGATGGATGTAAAGTCATTAACCAGAAAGGCGATTCTTGATAAACGGGACTGATATGCCACCTGAGACATAGTATATAATGAAATAAATGACAATTTACAATTTTACATTTTCAGGTCAGTTTCACAAAAAAATGTATTTATTAACTTTTAATTTGATAATCTGGTTATCGTCACAAACATTTCATGATTGCCTTGGTGAAACAAGAACATCAAATTTGATTTTTGCTTTTGTAGTAATATTGTGTTTTAATAGTATAATTATTTTGATCTATATTATTTACTTATGAATGAATTATTTACTTGTAATTGTCATAGCAGGTTTTTTTTTGTCACATGGATTACATATTATACACACTGTATATGATTACAGAACGTAATAAAATAATAATAATGATAATAATAGTAGTGATAACCTTTTACAATTTACTTACAAAATACAATGTTAAAAACAAAAAAATACATAAAATATGTATACTCAGTTCTAGGTCGAACTCGAAAACAACGAGTTCGAAACACAAAAAGTACAGTAAGCATATTTAGGCTGTTTATTGAATTGACTAGAATATCGTACGTTACACCTCATTATTTTGCGTCTGATGTACATAATCTTCGTTTTTACAATTTCACATACACTTGAATCATACATCATAGTAATATTTTAACAGCATTGCTCATCTCAAGCTAATTTCTCTCTGCACTTTTTTTCCGAAATGATTATACATACCTCCACCATCGTTGTACCATTAACATCAAGTTGGCAATAAAATCAATCAGACTCAGTGTGCTTCCAATCAATCAATTTCGTTCACGTGACCTTCGTTAAGCGACGTTTGGCTCATTGAGTTTTGCTTTGCATATAGCAAATGTCTCGTACGGGATTCTTGTTTTACAAAGAACGAATGATATGCAGAGTAACGGACGAGTATTATTTTAGAATATGAAAAAAAGGTGAAATTTTTCCTTCATATTGAGACACTTGTTATAAAACCTAACTTTACACAAGTAGATAACAATATAATAATAATGGTTGATAATAATTAATTACAAGTATAATTTATCATTCATAATAATCATCATCATAATATAATTGGTTCATGTAAGTACATTCTTTTCACTTTTTTTCGAGATTTTTTGCAGAATATATTAAAATATTGTATTATGTACGGGGGTGTAATAGAGCAGAATACTTAAACGCAGTGAAGGTTAAAAGTAACATTACGGGATGCCTAGAAAGAGCAGTGCTGTTTTAATAATTATAATAATAATAATATTTATACATCAAAGGAAATAATCAAGTTTCTCAAAATCGTATAAACTAACAGTCGTTGATAAGCCTATGTGACGATAAACAAACAAAAACATTACGTATGTACGTACCAGTAGAATGTATGTCAAATATATGGCTTTTTTCTCTATTACTTTGAAGCGCTTTCTCCGACAGAAAACAAGCTTGACCATTTCAGAACGGAAAATAATATCTCAGTAGTTTTCTATATATATTAATGTAATTAAAAGTTTGTGTCATAATCTGATCTACGACGACTCGGAGCGTATCCACTGTCCCCATAATAATTTCCATTGTAATAGTAGCCATTCCATTCAGTCTTCCAGCTGTCGTAGATATTGTAATTTGCAGATCCCTTTCCTGAGCCTTGAGAGCGCTGCAAATAGTGAAAATAAATCAAAAATGAGAAATCCACCTTCGTAATTATTTGAGTGTAAAGGAGAAGAGAGTTGAATGTACAACATTTCGACGGAATCTCAGAGAAAGCAAAATTATGTAATGTCGGGACGCAATATGAATAAGTTTGTAGACACATCTCATTTGTAGAATGACTTACTTTGGTTGGCTTCCTGTCGAACGTCTTGTCCATTTGTTTGTCATTCCAAACATCATCCATATTGTAGAGATCATCTGCCCCGTAGTTGTCTAGTCCACCTGCTCCACTGCCCATGTGGCTTTTGTTGAACTCGCTCAACATTTCTTGGGTAAGAGAGACGGCATTCTTCTTCTTGGAATTCTTATGACGGTTCACCAACTGCGAGCAAAAGTGAAAGCGTTATTGAATGAATGACTTTTGGTGAACTATGCGAGAAAGCAAAAGAAATACTGTGCGCTGATAGATTTGTTCTATATAACTTTTCCACGTCCCTTATCAAGAACATTGTAGAAAGCGTTTTGTAAAAAAAAGAAAAAAAAAGTTAATAGAGGAGACTGAGAATATAGGTAAAATCATACGACTGTAACTCCGAAAATGATCACAAAGAGTAGAGAGGCTAATCCAATGACTATAACGGCAATGCCCCATTGTGGGATCAACGGGTCTTGAGCCAATGGTCCAGAGTCCTTGGTTATATTGACAACTAGAAAGAAGAAGAAATAAAATACAATCATTGAACGAAGATAAAATATTTGCTCCAGAAACTTTCTTTTTCGCAAACGACAACTTTATTCAATCAGTCAAGAAGAGTTTCCACACACTTTCATCTGTGTAGATGAAAGCATACTTTTCGTGGAAAAAAATCTTGGACGGACCCTAAATTTTTCCTTCTTTCCTTCATATACAAAGCTCAATGGAGCATTTTCCTCAGAAGTTTGTTAATTTTAAACCCAAACATCTGAAGCAATTAAAAACAACAGTTGTAAAGTACAATACAAAAAAGTCTTCTGACATACCTTTAAAGTCGGTGTAGCGAGGATCAATCGTGTAACGACCAAATCGTAATCTTCCGTTCGACACGAGTTGGTCAGGTGAGTCAGACTCGTCATAAAATGGCAGCTCGTCTGCGGAGTCCAGCAGTGATTTGTGGAATTGACGAACGACGTAGTCTGTGGACAATTCTCTATCAATTCCATCGAGAAGAAGGAAGTAGTCGACAATGACACTTCCACGGCTGAAAGTAAAAAAGGTCATGAATAAAGCGTTTTTTACAAGGTGCATTTGTCAACAATTTTTAAAATCTCGCTCACTCCCACTTTGCACAACTTCAACACATACTTTCATAATACTTTCATCATGTCAATCTTATCAGAAATTGTCAAATTTATGTACATTTATTCTTTCCTTCTTCCAATACAATAAAATTTAAGTAAATACTTTCATTGCATTGCCAGTGGCGGATTGGAGTCTTCTCAAAGTACTGTTTCATCACGACTATGAGCAAATATTTCCCCCATGTCTTCACTATGCAAATACATTATCTTAGCTTCAATATCGTATCTAGAAAATTGCCTTTGGAAAAAGAATCTGGAACTTTTTATCATCCACTTACTTACATTGAAGATTGGAGTTGCCCTCTTTAATCAAACCTCTATCTCTAGAGAAAATGCTTCAAAATAATGTAATCAGTTGATGCATTCAAATATTCAAAATTGCCATAAAATAATATCTGGAAGAAGTTAGAAGAGAGAAGAGATCTCTGATCAGACTCAATGTCACTATTATTTTTCCATTTCGTCCACAATTTTCTTTCAGCTACTTTTCCTCTGCTCGACTTTCACCAAAAACGTTTTGGTGGTTTCCCCCTAAAATATGTTCTCGCATTTTCACTCACTTGTGTGTGTGTGTGTGTGTGCATAAAAGCAGCTTTTACGAATCTAATTAAAGTATTCTGAGTTTCTTTTCAGTTATTCTTTTAGGTAGGTTACGTGCGGTCGAAAGGGGAAAGTTAATTATCAACGAGTTCTCTGACTCATGTACCGTGAAATGAAATGCACTTGCTGATAGTGGGGAAAGGTGCCACATGCTTCAGCCAAGTACTCTTCACAGGAAGAGAAAAATTGAAGAAGGATTACGTTACCATTCCCTCTTACGTCTTATTATTATAGCATTATTAAATTGAATCTGAAACTGAGATGTCAGACTCAATTAGAATTGTATTCAAATTCAACTCCATTGAGAGTTTCAACTGATTTATTTTGTCACTGGGGATTTCTAAATAGTAAAATGACTACACGAAGATTTTAAATAAAATTCCTACTTTAGGAGTACTTTTCCCTATGTGGAAGTAAATGATGTTACCTACTTTACATAAAGTATTATTAAGGGAAACCTATTTTTAAAAATTAAGATTGGCAGCCGATAACGTTTGTGGAGTGTGCCATAAAAAGCCAATAAACTTGGATAGTAATGTGAAGTGAAAGTGATGATGATGGAAACGAATTGAAAATGGCATTTTTACGTAGGCGACTTACTTGAATCCTTCAATTTCGACTTTTCTGTACCAAGGAGCCAACCCACTGGATCTGTATGCGCCGTCCAACTGCAAAAGAATATTTTAGAACATGTAACTTTAGTTTGCTCAACTGACGGTAATTGATAAGAACAATACGTTGGCAGGCATGCGTTTCTGGGGCAATGTGAAATGTGAGCAATACAAATACAACGTACCTCTCGTTTGACTGTCGTCTCAAGATGCTTGTATTCATCAGTGTTGACGTCTTGGAACTCGGGGATCCATTTGACTCCTCCAACAATTCTGATGGTAGCCTCCATTCTGCAAATATCCTGAGGGCATGACCCAGGCGGACTTCGCTTCGGCGGTGGAGTCGTCGTCGTCGTTGTTGCTTTTGTGGTGGTCGAGGGAGCCTCGGTTGTTGTTGTCGTTGTGCTGCTTGTTGAGGGCATTGGAGTAGTTGGAATGGTGGGCCATCCCGTGAAAGAAGTGGTTTTCCTTGTTGGCCACCCAGTCGCAATTCGGACTGCAGGTGGCAGCGGAGTGTCTCCTTTTGGTGGCTCTGTAGTTGAGGGACGTGTAACGCGAGCACCACCCGGTTTCGTGGGGAATACGACACCGCCGGGTTTCTTTGTGGTTAGAACTGACTCTTTTCCGAGAGCTGCTTCCGTTGAGCTGGATGGAACAGATGCTTCTGATGCAGAGGATGGTGGCTTATAACCAGGAGGAAGAAGGTTAGCTGGCACTTCAAACTTGATTGGCTCAACTGACTCTGAAGCAGGTGGCTTGTATCCTTTTGGCAATAAATTGGCTGGCGTCTCGAATTTAATTGGGACAACAGGTTCGGATGGTGGCTTGTATCCGGGAGGTAACAAATTGCTCGTTGTCTCAAACCGAATTCCTGGCAACACCGAGGTGACATTTGGCTCTACCTGCTCCACGGGTGGAGGTGTATAATCTTTTGGAACCAGACCAGGAATGCTAATTTCCTGGAATTTTACAATGTTTTTCAAGGCTTCCAGTGGATCCACTGCTTTCGTCGGAGTCGGAGGTGCCGGTCTCTCTGAAGATGTGGATAAGGTTGGATTTGGAAAGGCAGGTCTCGGCACAGAAGGTCGCGGTTTGTAACCCTTCGGAAGCAGGCCCGCCAGGTTAATTTCCTCAAAGCTGATGCCTAGTGGCTTACTACTGCTCCCACTTGGAGGTGGTTGCGTTGTCGTTGATAATGATGTGGATGGAGCAGACTCTGAGCTGCTGCTGGGGATCTCAGGCGATGAGGAAGGCGATGGTACTTTGAAACCAGGAGGTAGAAAGTCTGGAGAGATTTCTGCAAAACGAATGCTGGAGAAAATGCTCGCTGGATCCTTCTTCAGTTTCTCTGTTGTAGAGCTTGCAGGTGGAGGGGATGGCGTCGTTGTGGTAGTGGTTGTTGTTATGATAGATGGAATGCCAGGTGAAGGAAGAATTGCTACGTGATAAGAAGCTTCGTCGTCAGGAGGAGGTGACAAGTCTTCCTGGTTGACGGATCGAAGTGGATGGTCGACCTCAAGCTCACTCACGTCGTCCACAAGTGTTTGGAAATGGCTCATCGCATCATCCTTCTTTGAAGGTAGCTTCCTGGGCTGCGGTGCATGGCTGCCGGGTTCGTCATCATAATTCTCCTCAGAGTTCTTTACAACTGTGGATGTTGAATGGTCTGGTGACTCTCTGAACTGGTTCGTGGAGACAGCATTGGCCAACTCGGCACTGATCACGCTCTTTGTGGGGGAAATAGCCGGTGGGTGTATGCTCACTTCATGAGAGTACTCATTCATGTCATTTTCCTGTTGATGGGTTTGTTGCTCATCCTCGAGTTCTTCTGGACGCTGTAATGAGCCCTCGTTGTTTAACACGGGATAATTGTCGGGGTACGTGTACTCCTCTTCGTAGTATTCCGGAGCAGTCTCAGCACCTGAAGGCATGCTATCTTTGAGTCCTTCTGTGTTCGTTGTTTTCGTTGGTCGATGTCCTTTGCCAACGCTTCTGCTAGTTTGCACAGAAGCGACAACAAAGGAAGAGCCTGTGGCTCGGCTAAAAGTGACCTTTGGCGTGGCAGTGACAGGCTGTTTGGGAGCAGCGGTCACATCTCCCCTTCCCTTGCCACTGACGCTTCGTGTGGTAGCGACAGAAATGACCACTTCACCAGAGGGATCAATCTGATCGGAATTGTTTTCCTCGGATGACGACGTTTCAACTCCTTTTGGTCGTGGAGTGGTGGATGTTGTGCTTGTGGTGGATGTGCTGCTGTAGCTCGATTTCGAAGAAACTGACACAGTCACTTTAGACGCAGTTGTGTTTGCAGTGTTGCCATTCCTACCGGGAGACGATGGGTGATCGTAGAGTTTCCTCAGGTTGGCTTTTGCTTTCGCCCTCTGAAGTAACGCTTGAGCGGTCTCTTCACTCACCTCGTAGTACTCGACCACAGATGAGTTGTCTTCGTTGTTGAATGGATATTCGACATACTCAACGGTGTAATCCTCGACAGAAGGGAGCGAGTTGCCAGGCTTTTCGCTGCTTTGATCAATATGTGGGTCAGGTCTGAAGGTGGAAGATGCCGTTACAACATCCTTAGATTTGTTCTGCCTGCTCCTGGTGAGATTCCTTGGTCGAATGATGATGGGCGGGCGGGATGTGGCACTGCTGAATCTACCTCCAGAAGTTGAGTTATTTCCACTGCCACGTCCAGATGTGGACCGGCTCCTGCTCGAGCTCGACGCTGATCCTGATGTTGGCGACTTGAGTTTTGGCAGTCGTCTCCTGGCAGATGGTGATGAGGATGAGGTTGAGGCTGCTGAGGAAGTTGAGGAAGGTCTTTGTGGAGAAGGAGAGGGCTCTTGGGAATTCTCTGCAGTGGTCTCTGTATCTGACGTGGAAAGAGTTGTGGTAGGCCTGGCAAGTGTGGTTGCCTGTTGTTGTTTAGAAGCTAAGCTATTGCTGCGACTGCTTGATTGTACACTGCGCCCATTTAGCGTTAGTCCTTGCTCTGGTTCTTCACTCTCGTCGATCAGGGGAATGAATGATGATGACGTTTCCCTTACGGCTTGTGCGGATGGAGGTGCCGCGGATGTGGTAAGAGTTGGTCGGCTTGGACGATAAAGTCTGCTGGATGTACCACTTGTAATGACAGATTTACTTGCTACTGAGGGTGACCCACTTTCCTGGCCTCCGTTTGCCACTGACTTCCCTCCTTGTCTTGTGCTTTGTGGTTTCTCCCTTCTGATGGAAGAATTCGGGTTTCTTGTAGTTTTCACATTTCTCTGCCCAGTGGAAACAGGCTTAACGGGCGGAGATATCTCTGTGAAATATTGTGCATTCTGTTTCGGGTTCGTGACCGTATGACCGCCGGGATGGTCACTGAAGTCGTTCCCGTATTGGTAAAGCACGTCCCCATCAGTCTCATCGTAGTATTCATATTGAATCTCCGCGTTGTTCCTTACGTTGTTGTTTCCGGGCAGTTGCGAATGCTGCGCTGTTGTCAGGCGAAGTTGGCTGCCACCAGTAGCTCCTATGCCTCTGTTGCCACTCACAAGTCGTTGTGGGTTTGGCGACACAATTTCTACAAAATTTGGCGACAAGGAACGACTAGAAGTTGGCTTTGCCGAAGGTAGTGAGGCAGCTGACGATGGTGTTCTACCTGTCAGAGCTCTTCCGTAAGGGTCTCTCGGGAGGAATGCAAATTGCTGATTCTGAATTGAGATTGGCGTTTGTTGTTGAGGAAGGAGCCTCGCGCTTCCTGTGTCCAATCCATGCAAGCTGGAAAATTGATTAGGGAAGAGCTGATGCTGAAAGCCTCCAGGGACTATGACCTGTTGCGACGGAATTCTTGATTGGCGTTGCCCAACCAGAGGAGCAGCCTGTGGTGAAGGGTAGGGCGCTCGAAGATCACCTCCAAGTCCTGTAAGTACAAGGCAAATAGAATGCATTATTAATTTGGTTTTACGTTCAGTGAATTTGAAACGTTCCACTCAATTCCAAAACTACTAGACTATGTATATTTTTATACGAGCTAAAACTGTCCACGTTATGATATTGATATAACTATAATATGGAATTGAATTATCGTTTCTACAAGTCGCTTTTTCATGTTATCATCTCACAAATGCCGCAATTCATTTTTACTTGTGAAATTGGTAGTTATAAAAAAGGTTGATGCTCTTTGGGTATGCATGGTGAAAACAAGGAAATGTCCAAGAAGTTTATTCGTTGTACCCGCACATCTGCAGTCTGTCACTTGGTGCTGATCACGAATATATCAGTTTTTATCCTCCGTACGAAACTTATCCATTGAATAGCCCATGATCAGAAAGAAATGGTTTTCCGTATTTTCCCGTTTCTTTCCCTTTCCATTCAGCGACAAGACCTCTCTCCATTAAAGCGTAATTTTTTACCGATTTTCATGCATTTAGATGGCTGAAACTGAAAATCTACGAGCAGAGAGAGTGAAGTGAAGCGAGTCATGATTAGATGCGAATGTATTCTACATTCCCAAATATTCGTTTCCTTGTTCAGTGAGATATAAAAATGAGTAAATGGACCCATAAAATTTTTATATTTCTTTGCGTACAAAAAGAAGAAGAAACGTCTGAGCTGGTGGTGGAAAATGTGTATTTGACTGGAGGGGAAAGCATTATTTCCAAAACAAATACGCAGGTCCTTCGTCTCCTGGCCTATCTTGCACTCAAGACACAAGACTCAGGCAGACAAACAGCCTGGGAGCTTGAGCGCTAGCAAGATATCGGCTCCAGACACCAGAAATGGAAGGAGTTGGAGTAGTTAAGTGACGGGAAGATATATATAAAAGTGACAATGTGAAAGTAAATCACTCTCTTCTTTCAAAAGAAAGGGAGAGAGAAAACGGAAAATTCTTATCGTTGTCCCTCTCCCGTTCTCCTTCGTTTATGTTTTCAATTCTTTGGTGGCCATTTTTTACGTGAACACACTCAAATATAGACTGTCAAAGCCTTGTACACACATCTGCTCATTCACTCATTCATTCGCAAAAAAATGGGCGCGATAGAGGGGAATAAAGCAGGAGTACAGGAAGGAATGAGATGCTGTTTTCCCTTTTTAACACTTTTCTCTTTGAAATCGCTACGTGTCCTTTTCCCTTATTGAGATTAGAAATGAACATTGGCAAAGGCGCTGAAATTCACAACATTTTCCAATCTTCAATATGCACATTTTGGGAAGAGAAAGTGCCAGTCTACGATCGAATTTATATTTTCCCCCATATACGACTTGTTCATACACACACATTCGTGGCATGTAATACAAGAAACCGCAAGCAGAGGCAAAGAAGCATTTTCCGGGTTCGATTTTTTCCATTCGCGTTTCAGTTGTATAAGAAAGAGAGACGGTGAAAAACGGTAGCAGGAATCAGATAACTCGCTTTTCAGTTAATAAATATCTGTACGGCGATACGGTAGGAGGAGAGCCTAACTGATTCTGATTGGGAACAACAACTTTGGTGGTAGTATGATCGGAACACGAGAATTTTCTCTTGTTTTCTCTTGTGCTTCTTTCGCCTGTTCAAAAAACATGATGCTTTTATTTGCAAAAACCCATTCGTAAAGGATCCCACCGGATAAGTGAAATCAAGCATGTGATTTTGCGAAATAAAACATCACCTACAACTCAACAACAAAGGAGGAAAAATTAAATGCGCTTTTTTATTTACACAACAAACACTGAAAAACAAGTTGGATCATGACTCGCCTTTCATTTTGCCCATTTACTATGCTGGCCCACATCGATTTATTCAGTCCACGGTTAATCTTTTGATGCATCATTTTTAAAAAGACGAATTGAAAAACACATAATCAATATGGGTTTCACGTGTAGTTTAATCATAAAGAATGTGAGTACTTGCACGTTTCAACGGAAGAGTTGTTCGTTCACGTTTCAATCTTCCCAGACAAAATTCCACTCGATTTTCAGTACGCATTGCATTGTGCTCCAAACCTTGATTTTATCCATACTTTTATAAATAGATTTTCGAGCTTTTCTTTAATTGCCAAATTATGAATAAAACTAGGTGGTACACTTGGTTTAACAGTTTTAGCCACAATGCACCGCAAATGAATCAGAAAGAAGTACTTAGTCACGCTGATCATTAATTACAAAGGTTTTGGACCGTACAATGCGAGTAGAAATAGAAAACAGTTTTCACTTTATGCCTACAAATATAACTCTATTCTTAGGAAACAATAACTTCAATAGTAAATTCCCATAACACGCTCGGCAATTAGTTTACTTATCAAGAACACATGATATTGGCCTGCCTCGATAATTAATGTGCAGGTTCACCGATGACTTTCAACAAACTACCAACTCCCGAAGCTGGAGATGTCTGAAACAGGCAACCATTTATTTTGCTTTCCATTACACACTCCTTTCATTGTTGTTTCAGCATCTCGAGCAGAATAATCAATTAGCTATTCAATTTAGCATGCCGCAATTCAATGTCACCTTAGATCTAGAACAAACCAGTCTTTTCAGCGTATTCCCTAGGGTTATGTTGGCCTTAAATATACTTCAATGCATCCAACAAGGCAACAAATCCGTTCGCTAATGGATTATGTATACCCTCCAGTTTTCATTATACAAAATCAGTTAAGCAATAATCTTCACAAAATACATACTGACGATGAGCTACATACGTTGCTAAGTTCGCTAGCCAATTCACAATGAATCCTGCTTGATGACTTAATATTTAAAAAAGATATCAAAACCTTAAATAACTTAACGTGGAAAATAACTAACGCTATTGTCATTTAAGGGATTAAGCATTATCACAGAATACATGAACGAAGGGTAACGTTTAGGTGCTGGCTTCAAAAATTGTCGTTGGACGCCTAAACAATGCAATTACAAAAGCACAAGGATTAAGCACTGTGCATCACATGTGTATGTAAGACAAAGACAGGTGAAGCATCATTTTTACTTACAATTTTTGAAACATCAAATTTACCTGGTATGCATAAATATTTAAAAGCAGAAACGAGAATTTTCCTAAAAGTCAACTGGATATTTCATGAAGGGAAAATGAAGAGAAAATGTAGTTTTGAGCTTGGTACATGAAAAGTGTTCACGAGAAAGGCAATCGCTCTGTTGTGGTTAACGTGAGACTAGAAACCGAACAGTAGATTTATTTTCTCCTTTACCTGACTAAAAGCTAAATAAGCTAATCCATGTCCCGCTGACTTACTAGTTAGAAAACCTTCCCTTTCCTCCCAAGGACAAAGATGAAAAAATGTTCATGCATTTTGAAATTTAACCTTTCTCGTCCTTTGAAAATTAGACAGGTGGGTCGTCAATTCTTTTCTGTCTGTTGTCTTGTCTTGGCAGTATTGTGCAACTTGTAATTTTTATTCGTGTCATTCAAGAGGAAAGCCTTGACGTCATTTGCTACGAAAAGTTGGTTTTCCTGAAAGCCGAACCCATTACCTTTTTTACTATAACTGCCATAACTGACTTTCCCTTCTGTGAAGCACACTTCACGTGGAGAGACGTTGGATAATGTTCTCATAATAAACATAAATAATGCATGGCTACAGTATTTCCATCGTCGTAAGGGGTTCAGTTTATCTACTGGACCACTTGTCAGAATATCTTGTTTCGTCAAACTGAATTTTATCATTTCGCTCTGAAAGCAACTTTTTTCTATTCCAGTCTACCTCGCAAGGCTGAAGGTTACGAAGTTTCTAGGCACCCACTCACTTCTCGTCGCTGCTGTTGTATTGTCCTCACAATTGAGATACTAGAGTTTAGATTTGCTCCTTATTCCTATATTTTAAATGACATGGGGATTCTACAGTGAGGAGGGTGAAGATTGTGTAGAGTGCTTTCTTCTCGCGCGCAAATGCTTCTACGACGTTCCTTCTCAATTTCTCACAAAGATCTATCTATCCACTCACACTCACTTCTTTCATGCTCCTCCTAGACTACATCATAATACGTAATAATAAAGAAATCTAATTTCTTCTTTAAATTTTTTGAGTGAGGCGAATTTGGTGAAACTTCTTTCAGAATTCATTGAAATGTGCATTCCCGACTTTTTCTTCTCTTCTCGTCCTCTATCGTGAAATGGATTAGAACGTAATAAAAGAAATGAAAGACTGACAGAAAAAAGATGAATCGTTTACTATAGGATTCGCATTGCGGATATGTTTCGTTGTGGTGGTGGTCTTCCACTTGCCTGCATTTAAAATGTACTCGTATAATGCACGTCGCTTTTCTTTTATAAACGTATTCATGTTGGAGTTTCATTAAAGGAAGGGATGAGATGAAAGATGTTGTTACTCATGTAAATGCTGATACCACTTCTATTCTCATATCACTGCCACGACGATGAAGAACTTGATGAAAAATGCCCTCTTCCCCTCATTCCTTTGAGTTTTCATCCCGTAAAAAAATCATTTTCGCAAGCTGAAAATGTTATTGAAGCTATTGCAAAGTTTGAAGCACCACTCACTCACTACCCTCCTTTCCACCTTCAAAGAGCCATGCACACTAGGAAAATGGAAAAGAACGAGGCTAGCACATTTAGAGGAGGAAAATTGGTAAAGGGAAAGAAGAGGAGCACGGGACGAAAGCTTGATAAAAAAAGGCATTCTTTTTCATCTTTTGCAATTTTCTCATGTGCACTTAATCCTTCATCTTATATCTTGCTCAATACAGAGCATGAACTTTTTTACTTCTAAACGAAGAAACTATAGCAATAATATAATAACAAGTACATCTTAGGACTTGTAACAAGGCATAAATAGTACAAGATGAGATACATCTCGTGTGCATATGGACATTAATGGAGGGAAGAGGGGAAAGCGGAAAAGAATTAAAAGCCCACTTTCTTCACAACAACTCACTCAAAAGTCAAATGGGAAGATAAGTATCGCATCACATTTTCATTTTTATAGAATTCTGTGAGAACCTCCACGACTGTGTGTCGTCAAGTCATTTTCAAAAGTGAAATGTAGGACTGGGTGAGCCATAAAATAAAAGGATCAAAAATGGAAGAGAGACGATGGAGGAATGGATGAAGGATGAGCAAGTTGAGAAAACGGAGAATTGAATCAAGTCAACTTTTTCAACAATTTTGTATGTACTGTTTCTGAAACAAAAGTTAGTTTCTCCTTTTTGTCTTTAATGCGTTCATGAGAATATGGTGTCGAGGAGAACGGCTACCAGTAACACAACACGACAATTTCAACCACGACAGAAACCACCATGACAAAAACCCCAAAGTCTTTTATATTTTAAATCACTCTACAGAAACATATACAACAGAATTTTATTATTAGTGGAAATAGTGGAGTTGTCAAGGGGACTTCTATTTCTTGGCCTCAATTTCTTCCACCTTTTTTTAAAATAAAGATTTACTAACCAACAAAATGTTTTGTATCATGATGCCCTTCGCATTTTCATTTTACCGAGTTTTTGTCTATTTATTGACAAAGTCTTGTGTATTTCAAAGTGCCTTGGAATTGGTAAGTTTAAAAAAATGCCATTCCAATTTGTGTGTAGTAGTAGCTGCAAATACCATCTCCTCCACGACGGTTACGAATGTATATTGAAACAATTCAAACAATCTTTTCAAACAATCATCAAATAATCACGAAATATATGTTTAAAATTGTTATATTTGACTTTGCTGATAAAGTAGGTTTTAATAAATGGTATGCGAACTTACAAATGCCTATATACTTTGCCTATTTTGGGGCTTTTGTCGGGTGGCAAATGTCATGCAACCAATAATACCACAAGAGTTGATTCTGTGAATTTGCACTGTAATGTAATGCAAGCGATGGTAATGGACGGAACATTGAAATACATTAGGTGCAAAGCTACCGGCAATTTGAACATTACATATTACAGCAACACGTGTACGTGAACTTCCAGTTTCCCACTTACTCCATTCATATTGGCTTCCTATGCAATCAAGACTTTATTTGTTAATAAAGATTTCGTCTAACTCAAATAACTAGATGGATAAATGCTGAAAGGCTTACAAATAGCAGTTTCAAGGTAACGGGAGCGAAAAATCGAATTCCACGTTTGAAAAAAAAAGTTTCCAACCTTTCTAGCAATAATTTATACACTAAACTTCATTAAAACTCGGAGGAGAAATACAAACAACCTTACCTTTTATTATTGGATAATGCTTCTGTCAGTCCTAATTCTAGAAACATTCCTTCTCTCTGATAATCTAATTAGGCCTATTTCTTCTCTAATAAAAATGGAAAGTGCAATTTTATTTCCCTTTCCTTTTGAAATCCGACTTAGTACAAACATGGAACAGTCTTAATTCGTCTCAGTGAATAAACGACAAAATTGTTCTCAAACTAATGCATGAGCTTGTTACCTGCGCTGAGTCAAGACATGGGTACGGCGACACATTCAACAACGAAAAAAGTGGGAAAATACATTAGTGTAATCCAGTTTCTCTCCAAATATTCAATTCCGCTAGGTATCTCTATGCACTTAAATTAGCTGAGCAGGACGAAGGCAAGCAGACGGGGAAGGAGAGAAACTGAGTGGATGAAGCTAACTTTTTCTCCTCAGATGTCAAAATAATTTTCCGAATGTGGGCTTGATCGAGTGTGCACACAAATTATTTTCGGTGCCCCTTCTTCCAACCGAACAACAGTCACCATGTTTTATAAAAAAAACTTCTTCGAATTCAAAACGTTTTCCCGAGTATTGATCATGAGAAGGATTAAAAGGAAGAAAAATAAACTAATTCAATGTCAAAGAAAGTCGGCAAGAATATTCATGTGTTCCACCAGTAGGCTGTTGTTGTTCCTAACTTTTCCTCTCGCTCTTCGCCATTACTTAAGTTAGAGTTTAGTGGACACGTGTATGCATAAAGTTTCATTAGGGGAAAACAGTAACCACATGCAGAAGCTAAAAACGCAGATGCAGAAAGGAATGTGGAAAGATGATGAATACGGTGCTCATTCTTCATTTCAATGCTTGGCATTCACTCAAGAGATGTGGTGAAAGTGGGAGATGTTTAACTATTCCACTCCTGAGCTGTTTGGAAACACTTCTCTTGTTTTACCATATATATTATATACTTTTTAATAATACTATTCAACTCTGTGGTAGAGATGGCCACTGATCGGCAAATATTATGAAAAAGAAGCAGTTATTTAAGTTGAGCTACATGTTGCGTTTCACGAGCATCCTTTTGTTCGAATAGTATAGGTGTTGTACGAGGAGAGTGATAAGTCGAAAGAGAAGCAAAAGAAACAAAACCAAACATAATGGAAATTGGTTGGCTGGAAGAAAGGAAGAGTTGCTCATTCAAAGCCAGAACGACGTGCTCCATTATTGTGCCTTTCAACACAAAAAGGAGAAGAAATGAAAGTCTTGTGCCCTGTAGGACAAGACAAGGAGTGGAGATGGAGGCAGACGTGCAGCATGTCGTTTTCCTCGACCACTTTCCTTTTACCTGTCAGCTTTAATCTTTGGAAGGGAACTGCTGCATTCCTCCCGTCTGCTTGTTTCTCGACTCCATTTTTTGCGACTTTCTCACGTTATTGTTTCCGTTTATTTTAGCCATTACATTGGTCGAACATGTTTCGACAGACAGTTTGTCAATTGCCACAATGGCATTACATTTGATGACTGACTCATTCTAACAGTGTACAGATGCACAATATATTACGTGGCAAACAAACATGTGTTTTGGCAAGAGTGGGAATAGCCAATTCATTAACAAACTTATTCAGTTTTTCCTTGAAAAGAGCTGACATAGTGGCGAGTAGCATATTTAATTATTACTTTTTAACGTTAAGCTAATGTGCGAAGGTTACCCAACTTTTTCTCTGGTTTTGGTATCAAAGAAACACTGAAACGCCAAAGGGTGTTCATTGGTACATATGTCAGCGTCGTTCTTAACGCCCCGCAGCATCTATTAACATTTCTTGAGGTGAAAAAATAATACCCCTATGCCCCTATGTAATATGTATAATAGCTATGCATTAGTTCAAGCAGGGTTAGAAGACAAGCCGATTTTGTATAGAGTTTCAATACAAAATCGGCTTGTCTTCTAACCCTGAGTTCAAGATTCTAAAGTTAATTATAACCACAATCATTTCAATCTTCGAATTGTCCTTGAAAATTGAATAAACCAATGTGACTTTCAAAATCGTCGGTTTATAAAGTTTTTATGTGGACGAGTGAATTGGAGGCGTTTGTAGGCGGCTTCTGAAGATGTCATGTTTCAGCAACAAGAAACAAGCCAAGGTTGTGTTGTTTTTCCCTTGGTTGACTTTATCAAAGTCATCTTGATATTTTAAAATGCCTCGACATTTTGACATGGGATTGTGCTACTCTGCGTCCCGCGTTTTCCTCACTTTACTTTCTCTTTTGTGTGAAAACAATCTTCCAGGAAGAAAGCATTGTATTCATAAATGATACAAAAAACAACATCTGAAAAGTTTTTTTTGAGCTTGTCGTGAACAGAGGAATGTTTTCCTTTCAAATCCGACCTGCAGCTCACGAGTGGAAATATTCAACATAAATGCACTATAGAGACAAAGATTTAAAAAAGAGTGAACAAAGGTTGAAGGCATTATATGCGCATTCAAACTTTACCTTGCCCTCCCTCCGTCATTCTTCTCCATGTCCGTGTCTCACTCGTTACAAAACGATTTTCATCACTTTTTTTAACTTTTCAGACGTCATGGATATTGGATATCCTTTGACTACCCTCTAAAAGTCGTTAGAGACAAGAGACAAAACATTGAGACGGGAGAAACATAAAGCATCTAGAGAAAGAAATTGTCAACTAGAAAATGTATCTATGACATGCGTCAGATCCTCTTACTGGCATATTTATAACAAATAAACATTTTCTTTCAACAAACCAAGGTATCCAAGAGGACAAATAAAGAACAATACAATGAATGCAAAATATTCAGCAAAAGCACGAATTACATAACAACTTGCAAGAAAGAAATAAAAAGGGATATTTTAGATTGGCACTCGTGCATTCAACTTTCTTTTCAGCCGTAATTCCATGTTTACATAGGACACTTCTTTTAGAGACACAAAAGTGGATCAACAGGGAAACCAAAGTGAAGCAAGCTATTTCTTGTTAACACGTGTATCGTCCACAATTTCCAAAAATTTAAGTTCACTAACAAGATGAGTGTAGGAGCATTTATACATAACGACTCTCACTTTCATCTTAACATTCCAGCAAAAGCAGCGGCGAAATCGTAAAAAGCTCGACGACGATGATTAGGCTTCGTTCAACTCGGCTCAACGCACAACAGAGCTAGTTTTCTCTGGAAATGCGCTTTTAATGACAGATGGGGAGGCAAGGGGAGCCAGCGGGAGAAGAGTGGTGAGAGGTAGAAAGAAGAGGAATTGGAGGAAAAATATGAAGGAAATATCGAGAAACGCAAAGGGAAGCGCGAATTCAGCTGGAGTTCCTTATCAAGTCTTCCAGACGTCCAATTACAAAACAACTTCCATTTCCTTCACACACAATACTGATACTAACGAGCGGAAAATCCTCCACACACAGCATTATCCGAATAAATAAAATGTGTATGGGGTACACATGTCCACAACATTATTATAATAAAACCGGGATGTGCACGTCATAAATAGTGGCGAGCGATACTCCTGTCTATGTGGGCCATCGTTGTAATTTATATAAACCCTAATCGCTGCATAAACCAAAACACTAATCCTATATAGGGGAAATGAAAACACGTTGTTATCACGTATTTTGGTAGCATCTCAGAGCTGCGTAACAATACGCAGTCAGTCATTGTTTTGCGAAGCTCTTAAAAGGAAATCCTTAATCTAATCCCTTTATAAAGGAAACAGGAAGACAGACGGAAGTGTGCTGAGCGGAGACAGGAAAAAAGATCGGAGCTGGAATTTTTTTGACTTACTCATTTTTCATATAAAACAACAATATCGCGAAATGGGGGTCATGTCAAAGGTTAGCAGGCGGTTTTCACAGCAAGCTCACATGGGGAATACGAGATTTCCCAATAAACAAAATATAATAATGCGAATAATGAGCTTTCTTGTCGTAACTTGTAGTCGCCACTAATCTCCAAGATAATTCCTACTTATACACAGACCAAGACAAATGTGTACATTCTCCGTCTATTCCTACAGATAATTGAAAACGGTTATGATGCACAAGATGTTTATACGTACAATGAATGTCTCCAGATTGTTATCATTATTCTCATCATTCATTGCTGCAATTGACACACATTCCTTTCATGTCACCCATTATAAAAATTGTTTCACATTGGAGGCGTTCTGGGCTTTCACCAATGTGACAGTGCAAAGTAAACCGAGGTTATAATCACAAATCCCTTTTCACACAACTATAACCATTAACCTACAACCAGCCAATTTTCTTCCATTTTATTACGTATTTTGGGCACCAAATCCATAAAAGATGGTTTATGGACCTTGTTACATCTTCTTTTGACAACTGAAGCGTAATTTGTGGGAACTCGCTGGACACCAACTAGTCGGTAGTAGTGAATGTTCATGGCGCAACTAGTGAATCTACCCATGAATTTTTTAATAGGACTTCCGCATTTAACTTTGTAAACAACGTTGGACAATAGCAGATTCACCAGAATAAGAACACAGAAAGCGGACTGAACAAAAAAAATAATGTGGAAAACATTGAATGATCTGAATTGGGGTAATATGCGGCAATAAATGTTGGCCAATACGCCTTCAACAAACGGCAAACGTTATGCAAGTTTCTCCTCACAATAACTGCTATGTAATCAAAATCCCAAGAAGCTTGAGTTAGATAGAGTAGAAAATATAAAGTGAAAAGGAAACTGGTGAGAAAAAATGCTACTAAAAATGAACAATGCCATAATCGTTATATCAGTACTATTATGATAAACTTTTTGCCTTGTGGTTATCTTCTCCTCTGAGAATCGCTCCGTAAGACAATCTTTGTAAAACGTCCTAGAAAGAAATGTATCAATCAATGGAGAAACCGCGTGGAATAAAAAATAACAGCTTGCAATATCGTTTTGAAAATGAAAAATGCAACTTTCTTCTGTGTCTTCTCTTCCTGCAATTATTAAAGAGAAAGTGCTTGTGACAGTGGAGTTGTGTTTCTAATGCACTCCAGAGAGTAAAAAGTCGACTCTGGTAATAGCCTGAGAAAAGAAGTTTCCAAAAATCCATAGGACACTCGTTGGTGTTGAAACTCTCGCTGTAAGTTAAACCCAGTGAGAAAAACTTTTGTTCTTCAGAAAGGTCTGAATCAACACTTTCTATATCCCAAAGTGCCTCAATTGAAAATATGTTTGTGTGTACTTATTATAAAAACAGTGGAGATCCTTTCATTGGAAGCACTTTCTTTGTTAGTTCATCGCGAGCTGAAGAGAAGGCAGCGTAACCTGGGTTCAAATGGCTGGTTTGCACTTTCGTCCACTTATTGTATCCAATGCATTCCTGGTTAAAATTCATTAGACTTAGTTTGGCATTGGTGCAAGCAAGCATAATAGGTAAAGCATGAAGTCTGTTGGTAAGAAACCTGAATGGCTTCTCCCAGCCATTCCAATAAATAATATTTTTCGAGACTTCTTCTATAGACTCGGTTATTCGAGTGTTATTATATAAAATAACAACAAACACAAAGCAACAGTAACAAATGGAAAGAGGTGAATGTGAATTTAGGAAAATAGAGATGCGAAAAGAATAATAAGGAGTCTCGGAATTCCCGTGATCGTGCTCTGTCGAACACTATTTTTACTGTAACATCTGCTAAGAAATTTATGTACCTTCCAGTAGAGAACATAAAAAATCTCCTTTTCGAAGTTATTTAAATACTTCTTGAAATCGTAGCTAGGCAGTGACACGCGAAGCTGGATGAATATATGAAAGGGACGGAGGGAGGATGGGAGGAGGATGAAAGCGCAGAAGAAGGCGGTTTGTTTCCTTCCTTGATTGTATAATGGTTTCAGGGAATTTCTTTCAAATCGAAAAGAAATATGAAAAAGGTAGAGCACACGACACAAAGCACAGGATTAAAGATATTCCGGAGGGAATTTCCAATCGGTAAATTGATGAACGTGTCAGCCTCTTCCATTCACTACATGTTTGTCTTCCTAACGGAAAATATTTTTTCCTTTGGCAACGTTTCTAGGCCTTCGCCGCTTTCCCTTAGTTGAAAAAAATCATGATAACTCTGGTTTACTTCTCGCCTCGCCTAACTTGGTTTGGTATCTGTTCATATCTTGTATTTATATCCCGCTTAACAATGCTGGACTGAAGTTGCATGATAAATAAATTGTGTCGTGCCTTATCCCGTTGTCATAATATGCAAATAAAAATGGGTGATACGAGCCCGTCGCCGCATAAAATGGGCATTTTCGTGGATAGCAAATTGTATCATAAACTGCTTGAGTACAGTAATATTATACACACTGTGTTGTTTCGGTGACACTAAAGATTGAAGCCATTTTCACCGTGACGTGGGTTTCAGTCAACATTAAACTTTCTCTGCAGGATGTAGCATGGAAAAATGACTTTTATAATGACAATCTCATTCCCGGGGCTGCATGCACAACATGACATCAGCAGCAGTGCAAGCAAATATATGCCTTTTCTAGTATGTGGGTGCTTTGGTTCAAACTAGGAAAAGAATATCGGGTGGAGGAAAGTGTTGAAAAATTACTTTTGTTAACATTTTACCTCCACTGCGTCTTTCTGAAATGCGGTTTTCCAAGACAGAAACATCAAAATTAAAAAGTGGAGACAAATTCCACTTTCTTTTCATATCCTTCTTAAGATTTAGAGCAAATGTTGATAGTGGCTCACAAATAATTACACGCAGTCAGAGATAGAGAGAGAAAAGTGACAAAACTTTGACTTACTCAAATTACAAATTATTATTATTATTATTATATGCATTTTGCAACAAAGTCAGAACTCACATTCTCGTTTATGTGAAAGACAGTAGATACTTTGTGAAACAAATCAAATTTCAATGCGCAACATGATGCTTTAAAGCTTGCTGGTTTCAATGCACTCCATTTCAAATAAGCTGAGTAAAGAAAGAGACAAGATAGGACAGCAAAGAAGAAAGGAAAACATGTGTAGAGTGTAGATATGGAATTATTTCCTTCGAAATCCATTTATTATGGTTCTCAGAATAGACCATCGTTCACTTCACTTCACTTTCATGTTTAATTCTGGGATTGGGATAGAATTGCAAACAAAGAGGAAAAATTCTCCAAAAGAGTAAACCTCAGCTTGTAAATTTAATATACTAATGCCCTTATCCTCAAACAACTCTTGACAATTTAGTATAATGAAGGTCATTTGATGGTGGCATAAAATTCAAACTTTCAAATTATTCACTACTAAATACAATGCTTTGAATTTATTTGAAATATTCCTTCGAATGCAGTGATGATGTATTTCCTACTTAACTGATTATTTAAAGAAGCACATTTCCATCTTTTATAAATTTATTTTACATTTCGTTTTTCCTTTAATCTTATCGCTGTCTCTTATGGAATAGGCAGGAGTCGATATAAAGCATTTCCCCTCGGCGACAGAAACTTACTTTCTTGTCAAGTGCAGCAACTGGAATTAAGACAGGTGCGCACGGAAATGGACTGAAATATTATGCCAAAAATTCATATTTGATACTCTTCAAGAGTGTTCTAGAGAAAGTATGGCATATTTTAAAGATAAATTTCTAAGTAAATTGTGGAGTAAACATTTCTAGATCCCGAGGAGATTCGGAATGTTGATTTATCCGACTTACTGTCAAGTAGTTGTTTAAGTGATAGTAAATGAGAGAAAGCTATCCGAATAGAGAACCTAATACATACAATATTTTCTTGCTTCAAAATAACTACTTCCTACAAAAATGGGTATTTTGTTGTATTGTTTGACAGTAATGCTTTCTATTTTGGCAAGAAGGAAAGAGCCTGAAAAATAAGATTTTGAAATAATGAAAAACGTTGGACAGTATCTTTCTCACTTCAATGTTCTCAAAGATTGATAAGTCGGTTCTAAATTAGATTTATATTTTTACCGGAAAATATAAAATGAATCGTTCCATAAAAGTAAGTAAGTGGGTCATGTCACAAAGAGAATATGACTTAAAGCACTTTATGCTTTTAGTAGTTTACGTCATGCCCCATGAAATAAATAAAGCAAAGAAGTAAATGGAGAACTGCAGTTGAAGTATGTTTTATTATATTTAAAAAAAATACTGTTTCAAGAAGAAAAGTGGGAAGAGGAGAGAGAGCGAACGCAACCTCCATTTCTTTCCTAGTGTATTTTAAATAGCCCATAATTCACAATAGAAAAACTTTTCACAAAACGCAGAATTCAACAAAAAGAGTAAATTTATTTTTTACGGCAAAAATAATATTATATTGCGATAGAAAGTCCCTCTGCAAACCTGTATCAACGAATTTGCGGAGGCTGCATTTCTCTAGTTGGAACTCGAAACTTTCCTTATCACTGTTATTATTATAAAGTTTTCTGCCATTCGCAAGCAAGAAAATGATGAAGTAAGAAAATATTATGAGAAAAGCATTTAACTTTTTCACTCTAAAGCATTTTACAAACAATAAGCATTCCATTGCATATGGCTACAGTTCCACTTATCAAGAAGTCGGGGGCAGGCCAGTTCAATTTGTTTTCTCTCCGCAGGACGCAAACTCTTGGTTCACAGAGTCCATCAGTAAAATCTCTTACAACCAGGTTTATTGCGCTTTTCAGTGTCTTGAATTTGTTCAGATGAGACAAACGTGTGAGAAGGATGCTGACGTGAGTGACGCAGCTGCTTTGTTTCTACATAATAGCGTCTAATTGTTAGACGACAATTCCAGAAAGTAGACTGTGAGTCTTACTGAGTGATATTGTGACTTAGCGAGTCACATTCCACTCTCTGAAAATAAACTAAAAATTTCTTGTTTGTATGCAATCATAATAGTAATAAAACTCTTCGGAATTTTAGAATGCGTTAAACTAGGTACTTTTACTACAGTCACTGGAGACCGACGGAATGTGATATTTTGCCTTTACGCTACTTTAGCTCAGCCGAGTCCAGTGAAAAGAAGTGAGTAAATAAATAGGAGGAACTAAAAACAAATGTGAAATTAGCACTTAGGATTTACAATTTTCCTCCTTTGATTATACAATAACACATGTGTGTTTACAAAGAAAGAGAAAAGGCCTTGTTGCAGGAGAAAATACTGGTCTAGTTATTTCTGGTTGCTATGTCACAAACATGGCGGAATCGTCAAAACGGAACTTAACTTAGAAACGTGTCATGCGAGAGTAATTCTGAAAACAATCAGGTCGTTCCAAATGCATTCCAGCATTTTTGCATACTTCCTTTTGACTTGAATAGGAAAGTGACGCTTGGAATAAAAGTACTCACTCATTTTAAGTCACTTCAAAAATGCTACTTTTATAGCACTTTTGGAACCTAAACGACTCGAGCATTTAGACTGGAAGAGAGTGAGATTCAAGATACCCAGGAGTGTTGTAAAAGGGTATGGCAGGCTGAGACTCGCATAAAAACGTAAATTTTTCTGCTCATTACAAATACATTTTTTCTTCTTTCCTCTCCCCCACTTTTCCAGATTTTATTTTAAAACAACCACTCGTATCTCGATCAACATTAATATTGTTTCTCTAGTGTATACTTTTCTTTCACTTGACGGAATAAGCACTACTGGGATCATTTGTATTCATCCCATAATGGAATATTAAATGAGACTACTGTTGAACAAGTCATGATGATGGCGGAACCCTGCTGCTCCTCTTATTAAATACCAGCGTACGCAAATGGATGGGATATCTGTTGAATTTCTGTGATGGCGGTCCATAATGTAGTGCATCGAGAGAGGCGAGTCTGCGATTTTCTTTTTTCTCCAACATGGAGAGACAAGACAACACTAATGCGGGATGTTCCAGTTAAACCGACTTAGAGCAACACATTTAGGCCAATCATATTCACCATGCATTTTGCAGGTCCTGAAAGACAATTCTCAGTGGAATCAATCCCATTATAAATTGTCTGCCTACAAATAAAGAGCTACAAAGACTTTCACTCGCAAAGTGACTCTCCAGCTACTTAGCAAACAACTTTCTGTACAATTTTATTATTATTATGGCGGGTGCGCCTTGTGGAAACAAAAACACTTTCAAAGGGAATGAGACAAGTCTTGAAACAATTTTAGTTCTTAGACATTAACTTTTATTTGTCTGATCTAATCTCAGTTGCCAAGCAAGTTTTCTTCTAAGTAAACGGTTCTTTATTTCCTGGATCACTTTTTGCGGCAGCAGCTAGAGCAGAGCGAGAATGGGTAATTCAAAGTCTATGCATAATGCATAGTGGATATATGTATCTGTTCATTTTCAGTTTGCGCACAAAGAGAAAAAAGCAACCAGAGGAAACTGCAACAGTTGTCATAATAAGTACGAATCTGGTTTAAACAATTGCTGAGAAATACTTTCTCTTCAATTTATTCACACAGACTTTATATTGAAACAGTGGGAAGTACAAGGCTAGTTGATACCACCGAATTTAGATTATTGTCAAGACAAGGCTGAAGAGTAAGAGTTATTCCGAGGTGCAGTTTGGGTTTGGTCGAACATTACAACTTGATAAGATTCTAAAGGAAATTTTGCTTGCTTTATAAAATGAGAGTAAAGCTTCGATTGTCTCGTACCATGTACAATAGTTTACAAAGCTTCTTCTAAACATGTTTAGGCTTGTAATAACCGCAGCTTTATGGAAGTAACTGCGAATTGAGTAAGTAGAAGTAGAGCACAGTGCTCTGAGCACTGAGACTGGACATTTAGAAAATGTATCTACATGCACATCAGTTATTGTATTGTAACCATCCAAATTAGTTAAACATACTGTAAATTCATACACATAATGTACAAGCACCTTAGGGCTTACTGCTTATGTCATTTTAGCAGCTTCAACAAGACAATAAATCTTGCCTTGTCTCCTCCAATTTTTTCTATCGCGATATGCCATCTTGAATTGATATGCATCACCATAAAGCAAACATTGTACGTGTTTGTTTAGTACTATTGGCACATCCATTTTAAAGAAATCTTTCTCAGTGCCACTCTTATTCTCTCTTACATCAATAAGTAATTCCTTGTGCATATGCAATTTGCAATGTATTTAGTCACAATAATAAATGATTGCTCCTGTTAATACTGGCTGCTACTGATGACTGACCGAGAAAGGATACAAAACTGAATTGAATCATGCACTGTACTGTATTTATTAGCTTATACAGAAGGCATATCACGACCAGGGTGGCATTTATACAATGGCAATTGCTTTTTTGCCATTTTCAATGTGGATGTAAAAACATTTTTCCACATGTAAGTAAATACATGGAAAAACTACCACTTCGGAAAGTTTTGCCATGTATTTACATATAGTTTAATATGTAATTTATCCATGTTATGTTTTTACATCTTTCCACCCTGATCACGACATATTATATACAAAGCCTGCTTCGACCCGATAAATTTCTTATTATCTGCCACGTCTACACAAAAAATGTATGTAGGCTATTACTAGAGATTAATTTGTGATTAAACTTAATAAAAAAAATTATTCAACAATCGCGTAAAAAGTTTGGGCTTCGGGAAGATGCCACCCGTCATA